>CAUYRH010130245.1:0-11682 GCA_963574655.1 Perodicticus potto | reverse complement strand
TCCTGGGCTCAAGCGAGTCTCCTGCCTCTGCCTCCCAAGTAGCTGGGACTACAGGCGCCCGCCACAACGCCCGGCCATTTTTTTTGGTTGCAGCCACCATTGTTGTTTGGCGGGCCCAGGCTGGATTTGAACCCGCCAGCTTAGGTGTACATGGCTGGCGCTTAGCCTGTTGAGCCACAGGCGCCGAGCCAATAGCAAAGTCTTAAAACATAACTTAACATTTGAGAGTCCTACAAATAAAATTAACAAATCAACAATCTTTTTTTTTTTTTTTTTTTGAGACAGATCCTCAAGCTGTCACCCTGGAGAGAGAGCTGTAGCATCACAGCTCACATCAACCTCCAATTCCTGGGCTCAAGTGAGTCTCCTGCCTCCGCCTCCCAAGTAGCTGAGACTACAGGCACCTGCCACAATGCTCGGCCATTTTTTAGTTGCAGCCATCATTGTTGTTTGGCGGGCCCGGGCTGGATTCAAACCCGCCAGCTCAGGTGTACGTGGCTGGCCCCTTAGACCGTTGAGCCACAAGCGCTGAGCCAAATCAATCTTTATGGGGGAGTTTTAATACAGTGTCTCACAGTGACTAATACAATAAGCAGACAGAATATCAGTAAGTATGTAGAAGATTTGAATAACACAGTTCACAAATTTGGCCTAATAGACAAACGTACAGCATTGGTCCCAACAAATGTAGAATATGCATTTTTAAAAGCACTGATGAACAGTTATAAAATTTGATCATATACTGTCCATAGAACCTGTTTCATTATCATTCTAAGGGACTCTTGAGTATATTTTCTGAGCACATTGCAACGTAACTAGAAGTAAAAGCCAAAGAGATAGTTAGAAAATCAGTATATATTTGGGAATTAATAAATACACTTTGAGGCCAGGTGCAGTGATTCAAGTTTGTAATCTCAGCAACTTTGAAAGGCCTCAAGGAGGATCGCTTGAGGCCAGGAATTTGAAATTAGCCTGGGAAACATTGGGAGACCCTATCCTTTTTTTTTAAGAGACAGAGTCATCTCACTTTGTCACCCTTGGTAGAGTGCCATGGCTTCACAGCTCACAGCAACCTCCAGCTCCTGGGCTTAGGTGATTCTTTTGCCTCAGCCTCCCAAGTAGCTGGGACTACAGGCACCCGCCACAACGCCCGGCTATTTTTTTGTTGCAGTTCGGCTGAGGCTGGGTTTGAACCTGCCATCCTCCATATATGGGGCCGGCCCCCTACTCACGGAGCCACAGGCGCTTCCTGGGAGACCCTGTCTTTACAAAAAATACATTTATTTATTTATTTATTATTATTATTTTTTTTTAGACAGAGCCTCAAGCTGTCGCCCTGGATAGAGTGCTGTGTGCATCACAGCTCACAGCAACCTCCAATTCCTGGGCTCAAGCGAGTCTCCTGCCTCCACCTCCCAAGTAGCTGGGACTACAGGCGCCCACCACAACGCCCGGCCACTTTTTAGTTGCAGCCGTCATTGTTGTTTGGCGGGCCCGGGCTGATTCGAACCCGCCAGCTCAGGTGTACATGGCTGGCGCCTTAGCCCGTTGAGCCACAGGCGCTGAGCCTACAAAAAATACATAAAAAAAAAAAAAAAAAGCCAGGCACAGTGGTACATGCCTGTAGTCCCAGACATTCGGGAGGCTGAAGTGGGAATCTCTTGAGGCCAGGAGTTTGAGGCTGCAGTGGGCCATAATGACACTTCTGCATTTCAGCCTGGGCAACAGAGACCCTTTCTCAATGAATGAATGAATGAATGAATGAACAAAGTGATCTTGAAATAAGCCAAGGGTCAAGAAGAAATTACAGTGATGATGAAAATACGGCATATCGGCTCAGCGCCTGTGGCTCAACAGGCTAAGGTGCCAGCTATGTACACCTGAGCTGGCGGGTTCGAATCCAGCCCGGGCCCGCCAAACAACAATGAGGCTGCAACCAAAAAATGGCCAGGTGTTGTGGCGGGGCGCCTGTAGCCCCAGCTACTTGGGAGGCGGAGGCAGGAGACTCGCTTGAGCCCAGGAATTAGATTGCTGTGAGCTGTGATGCCACTGCACTCTATCCAGGGTGACAGCTTGAGGCTCTGTCTCAAAATAAAAAAAAAAAAGAAAAAAGAAAATATGGCATATCATAATTTGTGGAAAACACCTAAAGAAACGATTAAAGAGAGATTTATAGAATTAAATGCATTTACTAGGAAAGAAAAAAGAATGAAAATAAGCCAAGTATACTTCTCAGAATATTAGGAAAAAAAGGAAGGGGATAAAGGTAAGAGAAGAAATGAATGAAATAACAAAAAGCTGGTTTTTGGATAAACTTATAAAATTTAAAGACCGATAGCCTAAAGAAGAAAAAAGTGAAGGTACAAATAATATTAAGAATAAGAAACAATTTCACACATCCTACAGATATTAAAAATAAGTATTAGGAACAACTTTTGAAAATAAAGATGAAAGGAAAAATGCAAATTACAAAAAGCTGATGCAAAATATTAGCACACCGAATATAGCAATCTATTAAAAAGGTCACTCATGAAGACCAAATCAGCTTTATTCTCGGGATAGATGGTTAGACATTTGAAAAATCAGCTAATGGCTTGGCGCCTGTGGCTCAACGGGCTAAGGCGCCAGCCACATATACCTGAGCTGGTGGGTTTGAATCCAGCCCGGGCCCGCCAAACAATAATGACGGCTGCAACCAAAACATGGCCAGGCGTTGTGGCGGGCACCTGTAGTCCCAGCTACTTGGGAGGCGGAGGCAAGAGACTCGCTTGAGCCCAGGAATTAGAGGTTGCTGTGAGCTGTGATGCCACAGCACTCTATCCAGGGTGACAACTTGAGGCTCTGTCTCAAAAAAAAAAGAAAAATCAGCTAATAACATTTGCAATATTAACAGATTAAAGAAAGAAAATCCAGGCACAGTGGCTCATGCCTGCCTGTAAGCCCAGTGACTTGGGAGGCTAAGGCAGGAGGATCCCTGAGGTCTGGAGTTCAATACCAGCCTGGGCAGCATAGTAAGACCCTGTCTGTACAAAAACTTTAAGAATTAGGGGCGGTGCCTGTGGCTCAGTGAGTAGGGTGCCAGCTCCGTATACCAAGGGTGGTGGGTTCTAACCCAGCCCCAGCCAAACTGCAACAACAACAACAAAATAGCCAGATGTTGTGGCGGGCGCCTTTATTCCCAGCTACTCGGGAGGCTGAGGCAAGAGAATCGCCTAACCTAAGAGCTGGAGGTTGCTGTGAGTTGTGATGCCGTGGCACTCTATGGAGGGCGACAGAGTTAGACTCTGTCTCTAAAAGCTTTAAGAATTAGCCAGGCATGGCTCGGCGCCTGTGGCTCAACGGGCTAAGGCGCCAGCCACGTACACCTGAGCTGGCAGGTTCAAATCCAGCCCGGGCCCGCCAAACAACAATGACGGCTGCAACCAAAAAATGGCCCGGCGTTGTGGCGGGCACCTGTGGTCCCAGCTACTTGGGAGACGGAGGCAAGAGACTCGCTTGAGCCCAGGAATTGGAGGTTGCTGTGAGCAGTGATGCCACAGCACTCTACGCAGGGTGACAGCTTGAGGCTCTGTCTCAAAAAAAAAAAAAAAAAAAAAGAATTAGCCAGGCATGATGGTGCATACTGTAGTCATAGCTACTTGGGAGGCTGACCCAGGAGGATCAGGCTTGAATCCAGGAGTTGAAGTTGTAGTGTGCCATGATTGCACCGCTATCCTTAACATGAGGGACAGAATGGACCCTGTGTCAATGTTTATATATAATTAGAATTAATTCGAGAGTTTTGCTTGGCGTGGGCGTACAATATTAACATTAATAGCATTTCTACATTTCTAAAATAAAATTTTTAACCCTTTCCTTTTTTTTTTTTTTTTTTTACAGACAGTCTTACTTTATTGTGCCGTGGTGTCACACAGCTCACAGCAACCTCCAGCTCCTGGGCTTAGGCGATTCTCTTGCCTCACTCTCCTGAGTAGCTGGGACTACAGGCGCCCACCACAACACCTGGCTAGTTTTTTGTTACAGTTTGGCTGGGGCCAGGTTTGAACCCTGGCCCTCGGTATATGGCGCCAGCGCCCTACTCACTGAGCTACAGGCACTGCCCATTTTTAACCCTTTCCAATCCAACTTTTCTCCTACCTGCATACTCCCCAGTTCTTATTTGAGTGGGAAAGAGGTTGGTGGATTACTTACAATTATCCCACAGTTTTAAAAGATATAAACATAAATATGAAGTAAACTGGTGATTTTATTATCTATTTTAGATTACATAAAATAATTAAAAGTGTTGTGTTTATAAAGGATCTCCAGGATGAAGTCCAGGCTTCCTCTTGCATGTCTCCCAGTGAATGGTTTCTCTCCTTCCACCTTTCTCATTTCTTCTGCTGCAAAACATGCAATCCTTTGTTGTTTTTCCCCCTTTTGCATCATAAAATGCATCTTCCCCTTTAGCCTTTCCTCAGTGTCAGAAGATAATGGTCTTCCCTTCTTTCTTGAATTTCTCTTACATTGTTCACAATCTGAGTGACGAGATTTCTCCTGTAAGAAGAGTGTGTCTACACTTTTTCCCCAGTGCAGCAGGTGAACACACACAACCAAAAAATTGTGTCAAATGTCTTCTGACACAGGATCGGAAAGGAAAAAGTCTCATTATTTAAAATTATTAGTATTCAATCAAATATAAACTGGTTATATGTTTCTTTCTTTCTTTTTTTTTTTTTTTTTTTGAGACGAAGTCTCAAGCTATCACCCTGGGTAGAGTACTGTGGCATTGCAGCTCACAGCAATCTTAAACTCCTGAGCTTAAGCGATTCTCCTGCCTCAGCCTCCCAAGTAGCTGGGACCACAGGTGCTCACCACAGCACCCAGCTATTTTTTTGTTGTGTTTGTTGTTGTTTAGCAGGCTCAGGCTGGGTTCAAACTCACCAGCCTTGGTGTATGTGGCCAGCGTCCTACCCACTGAGCCATGGGCTCCACCCATGGTTATATATTTTCCCACGGTTATATATTTTCACACAACAAAAAATAACATAACAAAAATCTAGTATTTAGGGACAAAAGCCAGTATCTAGGGACAAATCTGATAAATATGGGAAAGACCTTACATGGAAAACAAAACTTTATTGGGAGAATTTTAAAAGGCCTATGCAGTGGTTACAGCGCTGGCTACATACTCCGAGGCTGGCGGGTTCAAACCAGGCCCAGGCCAGCTAAACAATGACAACTGCAACAACAAAATAGCCGGCACATCCCAGCACTCTAGGAGGCCAAGACTGGGGGTGGGGTGCAGGGGAGAAGGATTCATCTGAACTCAGGAGTTCAAGACTAGCCTAAGTAACAGCAAGACCCCATCTCTAAAGAAATAGCCCAGCATTGTGGCGGGCTCCTGTAGTCCCAGCTATCTGGGAGTCTGAGGCAAGAGGATCACATGAGCCCAAGAGTTTGAGATTGCTGTGAGCTGTAACACGACAGCACTCTACTGAGGGTAAGAAAGTGAAACTCTGTCTCAAAAATAATAAATAAATGAAATGGAAAATGTGGGCGGCTCCTGTAACTCAGTGAGTAGAGCGCCGGCCCCATATACTGAGGGTGGCAGGTTCGAACCTGACCCTGGCCAAACTGCAACAACAACAACAAAAAATAACTGGGCGTTGTGGTGGGTGCCTGCAGTCCCAGATACTCGGGAGGCTGAGGCAAGAGAATCGCCTAAGCTCAGGAGCTGGAGGTTGCTGTGAGCTGTGATGCTACAGCACTCTACTGAGGGCAACAAAATGAAACTCTTATCTGAAAAAACAAAAAAAGAAAGAAAATGTAAGTGTAAAAACATAGAAGTAAGCAGAGTATACACAGTGAACCATGGAAAGGAATCCAGTAGGAAAGGACATCACCACCTTAATGCTCTATATTTTTCTTTTTTTTTTTTTCTTTTTTAATTGAGACAGAGTCTCACTTTGTTGCCCTCAGAAGAGAGCTATGGCATCATAGCTCACAGCAACCTCAAACTCTTGGGCTCTAGTGATTCTCTTGCCTCCCGACTCCCAAGTAGCTGGGATCTACCACATTAGCAGGCACCTGCCACAATGCTCGATTGTTTTTTTGTTTTAGCAGGCCCAGGGTGGGTTCGAACCCACCAGCCCTGGTGCATGTGGCTGGCGCCCTACCCACTGAGCTACAGACGCCACCAAATGCTTTATATTTTTCTAGGGCAAGTAGGGACAATAGTTATGCTACCGTGTGACAGTGAAATTTCTTGGCCCAGGAAACGGTCTATTTTGCAAAAGGGGATCTTTTGGAGTTGAGACTCTGCTGTTGGTTTGCTTTTCCATTGAGCTGAATTACCAGAGGGAGGAGTAAATCAGTGTTCAGATTTACTTCCCAATTTTTTTAGGAGACTATTGTTACTTAGGTTTAGAGAAATATTTATTTATAAGGACACAAAAAAGCACCAACTATAAAGGAAAAGATTGATATCAATGACTGCATTCAAATTAAGAATTTTTACTCATTAAAAGAGTAGATGGCAAGCTACAGTGTGGGAGATATTTATAACACAGATAACCAGCAACAAGTTCATAACCAGTATATACAAAGAACTCCTGTAAATCAAAAGAAAAGGCCAAGCACAGTGGCTCATGCCTGTAATCCCAGAACTGTAGGAGGCTGAGGTCGGTGAATCGCTTGAGTTCGAGACCAGACTGAATAAGAGGGAGAGACCCTGTCTCTACTAAAAAGTAGAAAAACTAGCTGGTGTAGTGGCAAGTGCTTGTTGTCCCAGCTACTCAGGAGGCTTAAGCCCAGGACTTTGAGGCTGCTGGGAGCTATGATGCCACAGGCACTCTATCCAGGGTGACAGAGTGAGACTCTGTCTCAAAAAAAAAAAAAAAAAAAAAAAAAAAAAAATAGGCCAGGTATAGTAGCTCACGCCTGTAATCCTAGCATTCTGGGAGGCTGAGGAGGGTGGATTGCTTGAGCTCACCAGTTCGAGACCAGCCTGAGCAAGTGTGAGACCTCCATCTCTACTAAATGAAAAACTGAGGCAAGAGGATCTCTTAAGCCCAAGAATTTGAAGTTGCTGTGAGCTATGACGCCACAGCATTCTACCAAGGATGACAAAATGAGACTGTCTCAAATAAATAAATAAGTTTTTTAAAAAATCAAAAGAAAACAGGGCTGCGCCTCTGGCTCAGTCGGTAAGGCTCCGGCCCCATATGCCGAGGGTGGCGGGTTCAAACCCGGCCCTGCCGAACTGCAACGACAAAAAAAAAAATAGCTGGGCGTTGTGGCGGGCACCTGTAGTCCCAGCTGCTTGGGAGGCTGAGGCAAAAGAATCGCTTGAGCCCAGGAGTTGGAGGTTGCTGTGAACTGTGTGATGCCCCAGCACTCTACCAAGGGCCATAAAGTGAGACTCTGTCTCTACAAATAATAATAATAATAATAAAGAAAGAAAAAAAATCAAAAGAAAACAACAATCAGGATTTGAAAGGGGCTAATTGCAGTGGCTTATGCCTGTAACCCCAGCATTTTTTTTTTTTTGAGACAAAGTCTCATTATGTCACCCTTGGTAGAGTTCACTGGAATCACAGCTCACAGCAACCTCAAACTCTTGGGCTTAAGTGATTCTCTTGCCTCAGCTTCCCAAGTACTTGGGACTACAGGAGCCCTCCACAATGCCCAGCTCTATTTTTGTTGTTGTTGTTGTTGTCGTCATGGTTAGCAGGCTCAGGCAAGGTTCAAACCCACCAGCTCTGGTGCATGTGGGTGACGCCCTAACTAGTGAACAATGGGCGCTGAGCCAAATTTTATTTTTTTGTCACTTTGTCACCCTTGGTAGAGTGCTATGGCGTCATAGCTCACAGCAACCTCCAACTCTTGGGCTCAAGCTATTCTTTTGCCTTAGCCTCCCAAGTAGCTGTGCAGGTGCCCTCCACAAAACCCGGGTTTTTTTAGAGACATGGTCTCTCTCTGGCTCAGGCTGGTCTCCAACTCATGAGCTCAGGCAATCCACCCTCCTCAGCCTCCCAAGTGCTAGGATTACAGGTGTGAGTCACTGCTCCTGGCCCTAGTCCTAGCTTTTCTTTTTCTCTTTTTTGAGACAGAGCCTCAAGCTGTCACCCTGGATAGAGTGCCGTGGCATCACAGCTCACAGCAACCTCCAATTCCTGGGCTCAAACGAGTCTCCTGCCTCCGCCTCCCACTCTGCTGGGGTACAAGGATGTATCATTACAGTTTTAATATGCAACATCCTGATCACTAATGAGTTTGATCTCTTTTTCATATACTATATACCTGAATTTTATTTTATTTATTTATTTTTGAGACAGAGTCTCACTTTGTCACTGTCAGTAGAGTACCAAAGCACAGAACATCCTCAAACTTCTGGGCTCAAATGATTCTCCTACCTTAGTTGCCCAAATAGCTGGGACTTCAGGCTCATGCCACTGTGCTCAGCATTTTCTTCCTTTTCACTATTTTTTTAAAATTAGAGATAGGATCTCACTATGTTGCCCAGGCTGATCTCAAATGCCTAGCCTCAAATGATCTCCCTACCTTGGCCTCAGAAAAGCTGGAACTAAAAAAAAAACAAAAACAAAAAAACAATAATAATTAAAAAAAATGGCTGGGCATTGTAGCAGGCACCTGTAGTCCCTGCTACTTGAGAGGCTGAGGCAAAGGAATTGCCTAAGCCCAGGAGTCGGAGGTTGCAGTGAGCTGTGTGACGTCACGGCACTCTACTGAGGGCAATAAAGTGAGACTCTGTCTCTACAAAAAAAAAAAGACCACATTTCTAAAAAATAGCGGGGCATTGTGGCGGGCATCTGTAGTTCCAGCTACTTGGGAGGCTGAGGCAGAAGAATTGCTCGAGTCTGAGATTTTGAGGTTGCTATGAGCTATGACGCCACAGCACTCTATCGAGGGTGACATTAAAAAAAAAAACAACAAATATTCATCAGCATTATTTGTAATAGTCACAACCTAGAAGCCAACCCAATGTCAATTAACAGTAGAATAGGTGAATTAATTGTGACATATTCATAAAATGCTATATAATAATTAATAGAAAGCAATTGCAATTTCATGCAATAATATGGGTAAATCTAACAATAATGATGTTGGAAGAAACTAAATGTAGAAGAATACATATCATACACCATTTCATTTATGTGATTGAGAATGAGAAAAACTAAATCATAAAATTTAGCAATATATACTGAAGTAGTAAATCTGTAAGGGAAAGCAAGGACGCGAATGCCATGGAGGTCAGGATAGTGCCTCATTTTAGTTGGGAGGTAGAGGGTAGGGATTAGGAAGGTCATGTGTAGGGTTTCTGGAATGCCAAAAATAGTTCATTTCTTGATTTATATGGTAGTACATGGATGTTCACCTTATAGCAGTTTCTCTATCTGTGTATTTGTTTTCTAAAATTTCTGTATGTGAAATGTGTATCATGTTCACAATTGCAAAAGGTTAAAAATCAAAAGCATGGGGCAGCGCCTGTGGCTCAAAGAGTAGGGCACCGGCCCCATATATCAGAGGTGGTGGGTTCAAACCCAGCCCTGGCCAAAAACTGCAAAAAAAAAAAAAAAAAAAAAAAAAAAAAAGCATGGGCTATGGGGCCTTAAAGCAAGTATTCAAATTCTACTTCTGAGGTTAACAGATAGTGATATGTTTTTATCTCAAAAACTTATGTTAAATAACTTGTGTAAAAGTGTTTAACATGTAATTAAGCTCAACGTTTGTTACTCCTCATTTCCTTTGAGTATCCATTAAACCCATCAGGATAAATCTGTGTATGCTAATTTTCAAAGAAAGCATGCAGGCCTTCAAGATGGTCCCCCATGATCCTTCTTCTCCAATAGTCACAACTTCAAGTGGTCCCTCCCATGTTTAATGGAGCCGACATGTGCAACCAATAGAATATTGAAGTGAATTATGGAGTTGAATTCAAAGGCTATACTGCAGAAGAGATTGTGGCCTCTGTCTTCCCCTCTCTTGGATCATTTGCTCTTGAAGAATTCAGCTGCCATATTGTGAGGAGACTTAAGTCCACATGGCAAGGAACTGAGGCTTGACAACACCTGCACCAGTTCACCATCCATTTGAGTCAGCTCTCTTGGAATGTGATCCTTCAGCCCCAGTCAAGCCTTACTGACTGCAGCCTTAGCTGACACCTTGAATGCACCTTATGAAAGACCTTGAGCTGTAACCACCCACTTAAGCCACTCCCAACTTCCTGACCCACAGAATTGTGTAAGATGATAAAGGTTTATTTTTATGTTACGCTCATAAATGATTTGTTATGTAGCAGTAGATAACCAATACAAAGGAGCAAGATAGTAGGAAACTGAGGAACCTGTGACTTAGTCTGAAGCATGGCTTTGGGGTAGAGATTTCTAAGGAATAAGCTAAAGAGCAAAATGGGGGCTGAAATACTGAGGCAAAAAAGGAAAGGAAGAGTTCTCAGAGCTGTACTGAGCTAAGAAAGGGCTATTTATTGAAAAAGCCTATGCAGGATTCTCCAACAAGGTTTTATCAAGGTCACAGCATTTGCTCTTAAGATATATGTATATCACTGTAATCCCAACCATGCAGGGATATAGAGTTAAAAACATAGAAGGCTCATAAGGGCACACATCTGGAGAAACAAGCAAACTAGCATTTGCAATAGAATAAAAATACTGAACTACTCTGAAATGACACTGATTTTTTTTTTTTTTTTTGAGACAGAGCCTTAAGCTGTCACCCTGGATAGAGTGCCGTGGCATCACAGCTCACAGCAACCTGCGGTTCCTGGGCTCAAGTCTCCTGCCTCCTGCCTCTGCCTCCCAAGTAGCTGGGACTGCAGGCGCCCGCCACAACGCCCGGCCATTTTTTGGTTGCAGCTGTCATTGTTGTTTGGCGGCCCGGGCTGGATTTGAACCTGCCAGCTCAGGTGTATGTGGCTGGTGCCTTAGCCCATTGAGCCACAGGCGCCGAGCCAGACACTGATATATTTTTTAAAAAAGAACTATTGCCCCTAAAATAAATTTGAGAAACTTCCTAATGAAGGTGACATTTCAACTGAGTTTTGAAAGATGAGAGGCATGGAGGAAGCGGTAATGAAGGAAGGAGCAGAAAAGTCAGCATATGGGACAAAGACGTGAAAGAGCATGTTGCAGTCAAACTACAAGGATGCTCCAAGAGGAAAAGAGTAGTGAGGGGTAGGACTGAAGAGGTAGCCTAGCATTTCCCATATATGTCATAGTAAGATAAGAGGCAGAGAGACCAGTTAGGGAGCTACTGGTGTGTTAAGAGTGAGGTGGAGTTGGAAGGGATGAATTACAAAAGTAGAATCCACAGGTTGTAGTCATCAGATGCATTTAGGATCATGACATTCACTGAGATGCAGAATACAGATGGAGGAACAGAATCCTGGTGAGGAAAGGATTAGAGTTGAGTTTAAAATTAGAAACCTAGGCTCGGCGCCTGTGGCTCAATGGGCTAAGCCGCCAGCCACGTACACCTGAGCTGGGGGGTTCGAATCCAGCCCGGGCCGCCAAACAACAATGACGGCTGCAACCAAAAAATGGCCAGGCGTTGTGGCGGGCACCTGTAGTCCCAGCTACTTGGGAGGCAGAGGCAGGAGACTCGCTTGAACCCAGGAATTGGAGGTTGCTGTGAGCTGGGATGCCACAGCACTCTACCCAG
>CAUYRH010130238.1:0-29970 GCA_963574655.1 Perodicticus potto | reverse complement strand
AACAGTTCGACCAAAATATTTCAGATTGTATATGAAGTCAGCACATTGTGCCCTATGATTGCAATAATGTACACAATTACTATTTAATAAAATTATAAAAAAAAAAAAAAAAAAGACTTTGTTTCCCATCCTGAGAGCAGGGATGAGCCCCACCTCACGGCACTAGTGCAAGGCGGGAACAGGAACTTTTACCCCTTGTGCATGGTGAGGACCCAGTAAATGTAAATGAAAATTATGTGTCTTAAATAATCAGCCTGCATTTATTAACCATTTACAGGATCCTTCTACAGGAATAATATTGTAAGTTTCTTATTCTGATGGATCTCTCTGCCTTTGCCTTGGAGGGTGAGGAACATCTGTTATTCCCCTTGATGACATTTCTTCTTTTCTAGCCACAATTTTTTTACTATGTATTTTTTAAAAGTTTTTGCAAGGAAAAATGGATAAGCCATAATTGACAACCTATCTGCAAGGGTGATTCTGACAGCTGCCTACATTTTCCTGAGACTTGCTTGGTGGGCAAAGCCTGATACTCTCAGGCAATCCCTGCCCACTCAGTGGCCTCAGGAGCAAGTCAGTCCCAAAAGCAGATGTGACTTTTCTGCTGCACAGCAGCCTCCCCCCACCCCGCACCCCGCAGGCCCCCATGAGAGAAAGGGGGCTCCCATGGGGTCTCGGCCAGGGCTGGAGAATAGGACTGCCAGTAGCATGAACAAAGCAATTTTAAAAGTTTGAAAAATCAATACATAAAAATAAAATGACTTTCACAATGTGGTTGCTATTTTTAACTCTCCTATTCAAAGAAAAGTCTGAAGTGCTGGGATTCTTCTTTCATCCATAAATAAATCATTTCGGCCGAGAAGAGCTAGTGCAGTCACTGGCGCACCTGAGTGTTCAGACTTTACAACCTGTGTGTGCCCTTAAGCCTGAGGAGGAAAACAGACTTGTTTGCACAGAAATTTAGTGGATGTGCCACTCTGGGAGACATGTGGGTCCTGGTTTTGCTTCTCCCATTTCATTTCAGTACAAGGATTTCAGGGCGGCAGGAGGGGAGATGGGCACCTGTTGTACTTGATGGGCTTGTGGTTGCACGGCTCCCACAGGTTGGTCCCCGCCACGCAGCAGTCCACGTAATACCCCAGCAGGTCCTCCTCATGCTTGGGTTTGTCCCACTGCACCACGACAGACGTCTTGGTGTTTCGTGAAGCCTGAACCCGACCAGGAGCAGAAGGAGCGACTGTGAAGAGGAGACAAAGTGATTGAACAAGTGGGGTGAGACCTTTGTAAGCCACACCAGAGACCCTCGCCAAACCAGGCTGGGCTTTGGAAGAAACGTGGCCAAGGGAGATGAGCCGTGGGCCACCAACAGGTGCACAGAGGAATCAGACACTCGGGGCTCCCACGGGCATCACAAAGCCTCCTTCCTGCACCTCCACCAGACCTGTTGTAAGAGATCTTCCAGTGGTGTAAATGATTATGCCACCTGGGTGACAACTGCTTTTGGAGTGTAAACTACTGATTTCTACGAAATGAGGCACATTTTCATCAGATCCATTGGAATCAGTAAGAGGACTCAAAATTAAAACATTATTTGACCATATGACCACCTCACTTCACGCCAGCTGAGGTCCAGGCAGTGTCCTCGGAGCCACCATGTCCAGCCGCCTGGGCCACAGGCCTCAGTGTGTGCCAATTATGGTCACTTTCTGTGACAGCCATGAGGTAAAAATGGGTTGGGCCCCTGCTGAGAGGGCCACAGGTCTCTTCCACTCTGTGCTTCTGGGCATGAGTCCTGAGTCCTATGACCCTCAGTTAAACCAGAACCAGAGAGACATCTAGGGTCACCAGGAGGTGGAGGCCTTATTACCATGTTATATTGGGAGCCAGCTTTCTCATAAAATATGGACAAAGGAGAGAGGAGAGGGGTATCCAGTTACTTAGAATCAGAATTCCAGCCGACTAAAATGTTTCTATCACAAAGGCTACACAGGACTTCAAGAAAGACTCCTGCTAATGGCTATGGCTCCCGAGTGGACTGCAGTGCAAACTTCCATGCTGTGTACCCCACACACATCGTCCAACAGAGGTCTTCACGCCAGACAGGCAAGAAACTAGTGCATTTAGGATTGTAATATTGTTAAAGTGACCGTGGCCCAAACGTATTTTTAACTCACTTATTTGCAGGTTTCCTGAAAAGGTTTTGGAGCTTGGTTGAGAATCAACCAAAACATAACAGAGAGCCCTTTGTGTCTTATAAAATGAAACTTTTAGGCAACTTGAATTTTAACTCATATCAACATTAATGTCTTATTCACACAATTTTAAAGTTATCCACTGTCACCTTACTCTTGGATTTGAGCAACGCGTGGTGATAACATACCAATCGTGTCCTGGGCCTGAATGGGAGAAGTTATTTCCGACGGGTCGCTCAAGCCGTGCTTATTTGCTGACAGTACACGGAACACGTAGGCTTTCCCCTCAGCGAGGTCGAAGACAGCATATCGTGGGGACCGCACAGCTGTCTGGGCATTCACCCTCTGCCAGGTGCCGCTCCCGACCACGGACTACGGAAGGAAATGACAGCTGCACCCCACGGTAGCTGCCCACACTGTCCCCTGGGCACACCCACTACACCCTACACACGGTGGGCTCAGTATAACTATTCTGAATTTTATAAAAATGATGCCAATTTGGAGAAGTAGATAATAACTTACCCAAAGTTTAAAACGCTTACTGATAGAAATTTTTCGAACATCGTGAATAACCAGACTATAAAAAACTCCAGGGAATCAATACATAGGTGGTAGTTTCAGTAACAGGGAATGAACTGCAAATAAGTAAAAGATAATTTGGGGGTGTATTTGTGGAATTTCAGCATAACTCAATGGCTCACATTTCACTTTAAAATTTTTACGTTTTGTACTTACTTACAGCACTGGTAAGGCGACAGGCATATAAACATCTGTCAATGGGGTAAGACCCACTACGGTGTGTTCCTATATTTAAACACCTTTAGCCAATAAATGATTGCATAAAGATCTTTAATTACAGGAGAGGAATTATGTCATTTGGTTAGGTGTGGTACAGACCACAAATTACCCATATAATACACTAAGCACATAAAAACCTATATGTACCACTTATTAATGTGGCTGTTTTAAGTGATGGAATTACTACTGATTTTAATTGTATCCCAACTAACTTTTCTGTATTTTCCAAATTTTATATACCGTGTGCTTAACTTGTGTTCTTGATAATTACCTTAAGAACTTTGATTATATGTCTCATTTTTTTTCCTACAGAGATAAGCCACCTTCTCTGAAAGTAATTTTGGGGTAGGAAAAGTTGGACATGCATTAACCAGCTAGAGTCTGCAGAAAATATTTGTACCTGATTCCAGGCTTCAGCAAATTAGGTTCACTTTTGAAAGAGATGCCAGGCCTTCTCTCATTTTGGCAAAAAGGAAAGGTCACTATTTGGGTCATAGGTGGCTCTGTGGCGCCCCGAGGGCTGCTCTCCATGTGACCACAAGTGTATGCAGCCCAGCACAGATGGCAAAGTCTGGTGGGGGGGGCTTAGTGTTTGAGGGGACACCTGTAGGCGCTTGACCCCAAGCTTCTAGACACCACAATGGACTGAAGAGTCACCAGTAAACTCTGAGCTTGTCCATACTTCAGACAGGGCTTGCAGGGCAGCAGGGGGCTGGGGACACCTCTGCAGGGAGTGCCTGCCACACCCCTGGGAGGCACATACCCGTGGGAGTTGCTTACAACTGCTCCCCGTAAGCAAAACTCCTCCAGGAAAATGACCAACCACCGCACACTAAACCCACACCTGGAGAGAGCAGCCCACGTACCACTCCGAACCCAGCAGAGAAGGGCATTCAGCTGTCATGAAACTTGGAATTGTAAAACCAGCTTGCTCAGGGCACATCCACACCCAGTGTGAAGCCAGGGACTAAAACCAATTGTATAAACTGCAGAGTTGCAGCCCACACCACTTCACCCCTCCTCTTAGTGTGCAAGGAAACAGTAGGGTCGGGATGGAAAATACATTGTAACTATTCCGTGGTTCCGTTAAGGCCTTGCAAGGAGCTAAGCTGTGTTTCGCGTCTTTTTATTTGTGTTCAGGACAGAAAACCCTTCAAGCTGCTGATGAGATTCTCCTGGCCGTCTGGTTGCCAGTGAATTCCCTCTGCGAGATCGCCACCCAGTGGCCACACGGCTGTGCACACCCCCCTAGCAGCCAAGGAGAGCAGCCCAGCTCCGTCCAGAACCCGGAGCCTGGAGTGTGAGGGAGGGGGGCCCGCTGATCCCTGTGGGTCCCTGGAGATCAACTCGTCGTGAACAGTGGAGACTGACGCCTATGCCAAGGAGGCAAACCAGATGAGCACTCAGCCCTGGTGCCTTGCCCGTCCCAGGACACCCTCCCGTCCCGCTCCCTGACAGCACCTTTGCTGACAGTGAGCAGTGTCTGTGATGGTCACTGAGCCTTGCCCATTCCTAAAACACAGTGCATGTGACAGTGCAGGACCTCACAGAGACCCTCTGGCTCAGGCTCAAGTACCTTCTCGATGAAGTACATCAAGGGGTCCTTGCCGCGGGGGGTAGGTGGCTCCCAGCTGAGGACGACATAGTTCCTGCTGACCTCGGTGGCCTGCACGTTGGTGGGGGGTCCTGGGATCTGCCCGTCACCTGAGGGAGGAACAGAGCTGGTGAGTGCAGAGGGTCCCCGGCGCCTGCAGCCGCCCTGGGGCACGGCCCTGGGCACCATCCAGCTGCACACCACTGTTGCCCTTTGCTCCTCTTCCATTTTGGGAAAGGCCGTTGTTTTTGTTTCTAATACAGTCAGTTCATAAGAGAAATCTCATCCAAAATGTGCCCAAATTTCTGCTGGAAGAGGGGAGAGGATTTACCAGGAAAAATTGGGTGTTTCATCAGCAATGGAGCTCTGCCTGTGCTAGAAATCTGTGCAGCGACGGTCTGCGCTAGACAGCTTGGAAGCCTTGGACTGATCCTCTCAGGGTGCTTTCTTCATGCTGTGTCCCCTCAAGAAATAAAACTGTATGCCGGTTTTGCAAAATTGTATACCAGCTCTGTGAAACTGTATGCCAACTTTGTAAAACTGTACACCAGCTCTGTAAAACTGTATACCAGTTCTGTAAAACTGTACCAGCTTTGTAAAACTGTATACCAGCTCCGTGAAACTGTATGCCAACTCTGTAAAACTGTACCCACTTTTTAAAACTGTATACCAGCTTTGTAAAACTGCACACCAACTTTGTAAAACTGTATACCAGCTCTATAAAACTGTACACCAGCTACATAAAACCATATACCAGCTCTGCAAAACTGTATGCCAACTCTGTAAAACTGTACCCGCTTTTTAAAACTGTATGCCAGCTTTGTAAAACTGCACGCCAACTTTGTAAAACTGTATACCAGCTCTATAAAACTGGACCAGCTTTGTAAAACTATACACCAGCTACGTAAAACCATATACCAGCTTTGTAAACTTATACCAGCTATGTAAAACTGTATGCGAACTCTGTAAAACTGTACCAGCTTTGTAAAACTGTACACCAACTTCTACAGCAGCTGGTCTGCTCCCCTCAGGTCTGCACCACGTCAGAGAGTGCTGCCTATTTGGGCTTCTGGGGCGATGCTGATATGCCTTTTGCAAACAACTATGATGGAATATGCGATCAAATACATCTGACATACATCTTTTTTATGTATGAGGTGCAGAGATTTATGTTCGGATTTACAGGAGATTCTCATACAAGGTGGAAGTGTTCCGGGACCCGCAGTCCTTGAATTGTGATACAAAATATTACCAGCTTCCAGTAGATTAACACATCATTAAAATGTCTTGAAACCTCCCCAGACATGTGTGAGCCCTTCTCAACATCCACGTGTTCCTGAAGACGAGGAACTGAACAGGGTTTCACACCATGAGGGTCCCCTCGCAGAGCATATCTGAGAGCCAACACGGGCCCCCCTAAGACCGTTCTGGTGGGTGCATTGAGGTTCAAACAAGGAGTCAGCCTGTCTCCAGGAAACTGCAGAGAGTGACCAAGTGGGGCAGGGAGGACACTGTGTCCATACCTAGAGGTGCCCAGAGGAGGACCCAGAAGAGACAGATGCAGAAAACCCACCTTCCCGTAACAGAAGCTGCAATTGCCAATCCACAGCATGGTTTATCTCGCTCACTCAAGAAGCAAACATGACAGAACCAAAAGCAGGCAGCGGGGACAACAGCCGCCTGCAGAGTCTCCCCCACGTGCTCCCAGAACTGCCTTGCTATTATCAAATCCTGGTAGCTGCGGGACCCAGAGAAAGCTGATGCCAAAGCAAGACATAAGAATCCAGAAGCCCGGCTCGGCGCCTGTGGCTCAGCGGGCTAAGGCGCCAGCCACGTACATCTGAGCTGGCGGGTGCAAATCCAGCCCGGCCGCCAAGCAACAATGATGGCTGCAACTAAAAAATGGCCGTGAGCTATGGCAGGCGCCTGTAGTCCCAGCTACTTGGGAGGCAGAGGCGAGAGACTCACTTAAGCCCAGGAATTGGAGATTGCTGTGAGCTGTGTTGCCACAGCACCCCATCCAGGACAGCTTGAGGCTCTGTCTCAAAAAAATAAAAAAGAAAAAGAATCCAGGAGCCCTTGATGGGACAGGAAAATGGAGTCACCGAGACTTTCTGCATCGCCTTGGACCATGCAATAGGACAGCCCTCCAGACGTGCAGACAGCCCACTATGGACGCTGGACGCAGAGGACAGGCCTGTGAGGCCTGTGAGCCTGGAGAGAGCCACGGTGCTTGCAGCTGAGAAGAGAAACGAGCCACAAAGAATGAAGATGACAGTCTGTCCAGGTCTCTGCTGCAACTGCCGTCCTGTTCCCATAGTGAGCTATGTGCACACGTGTGACAGTAATAACATTATTGTATTTTATACATTATATATGTGTATATATATTATATATGTGTGTGTGTGTGTGTGTGTGTGTGTATCACTGCTTAAAAATATTTTAACACCCATTATCTCATCTGGTTCTTTTCCCCTTTTCCCACATGGATGATGATAATAACATCGTTCTCCCTGAGCTTGCAGGCACAGAATTGGCACTTGGGAAAGTGCAGAATTGGCACTTGGGAACACGCAGCACTTCCTGAGGGTGCCAGCCTGTGAGGACTGAGCTGGGGCCCAAGCCTAGGGCTTCAGTTTCATCCCCTACACTGGGACCTCCGACATCAGCCACAACCTCCCCAGAAGATTTTTCTTTACGTCAGTGAAACATGAAGCTTATTTGGAATTTGCAGAACCCCACAGTGATAGCATGCACCACTGCCAATGAGCGCGACAGAGTCCAGTGCGAGTGACCGAGTATACGTGAGAGCTACAGATGAGCCCGTCCAAGGCAGCACGGGGACCATGTGGTACAAAGCTAGGGGAGGATAAAAATCAATCTCATTACATTCTGCAAGGGCCTGCTGTGGTCTTTCCATGAAGCAAGTGTCCACTTTTCAGTGGAGCAATGCAAGAAATCCTGGAGAAGACAGATGCTACTAAGAAAAGAGCATTGATATTAACTTAAATGTTGGAAGCGAGACACTACCCAAGATTAAAATGATGAGAAAAACGTAGCCAAAAGTCGAAAATAGCAGAGGAGCAATTTTTAGCCAACAAGAGTAATGGCTTTCTGTTTCATTAAAACAAGTGGCCTTTACCAAGTCTTTTTCAGCTAAATCGATGTTGAAAGAAAAAATCAGCTTCTATGAATGAAAGAGATGTGAGTCAAAAAGGGAAATTCCCTAATAGCAAATTTCTGAGCCCAGGAATGGTTTTCTTAAAAGCATTATAGAACCTCTTTCTTTATCTAAAGATTTTTTTAAAATTAAAGGAGGCGCTCCTTGTTTAAAACGACAGAGGTGAACAGATGAACTCTCAGAACCTCTGTATCAATGTGACAGAATATCAATTTTATACCTAATTTGTCTCAGACCACAGCATTCACCCATTTTCTGCACACAAAGCCTCATACCAGGGTGCGGAATCCCCGTGTGGCTGAGACCCTGCAGCACTGACACCCAAGTCAAACACTCTTCCCCCCGAGGTCCAACCCCCCTCGGCCTGGGACCAGCTACATAAATGGCACCTCAAAAAAGGCTCCCGGTTGGGCGCAAACACTGGCATGTTCCAGAAGCAGCAAACCAAAGGAAAGCACAGGCTCAGGTAACCAAAAAAACCTGCCTCAGTTAAGGAAGGAAATATGAGAATAAACAGGGCAAGTACGGTCTGTGAGTTATTCCAGTTGACAATAAGAATGCCTGTGCCTGGAGACTGAACTTCCACTAGCCAGCTGCAGACTGGGTCTTAGGAAATTTCCTTATTTCCTTATTTGGCCCTAATGAGTAGCTATTGATATCTGGATGCAGCTGTATCTATGTGGAGGAGAGATGGTCTCCCCAGAAAGGCGCAGCCCTGCCTGGGACAGAGCTCGTCCCATCAGCCTTCACACAGTGCAAATCTCATCCCAGGTGCATGACAGTTATAAGAGCCACGTGGGTCATCTCAACCAGATTTGAATTCTGAGGTGTCCACTCAGGGTGATCCAGATGGCAGCTCTCCTCAAGGAGCCTACAGGGCCACAGGAGTGGGGAGGAAAATGGCCTTGTGCTCTAGCAATGCCCACAACTCACAGTTACAAAGGCTGCTGTGCTTCAAGAATATCTTCTCTTCCAAGATAATTTGGAGGCATTTTTAGACACTCAAATATCTATGTTTAATCACCAAAAAAGTGTCAAAAGTGTTATCACGTACAGGACGCCTAGTGGGCTCAGGCTATAGAAGTCAAGCTTCCCCAATGTCCTTCCTCCCTTGGAAAGGAGCATCTTTCCTGGCTGCTGAGCTCTCCTGGAGCAGAAGATTTAACCAAGACTTCAGATGTTACCTTGGGTTTGACAAGAACACTGAAGGGTGTTCCTCTGGGAGTTTTTGTCCCTGGTAGGAAGCACTAGAACAACTGTTCTCTTTAAGGTCATAGAGAAACATCTTTATGTGTGGAGCCTTTGGGAGCCTGTCTGCTTCAAATATGAAAATCAATCAACAAACCTCCCCTGAATCTGTAGTTCTCGGGGAGGAAGAACATTTGGGGCGCTATAGTCTTAAAGAAGAGCTCAAAACTACCTCTTGTTCACGAATGGCTCCAAACTGATCTTGAATCTTGCTTTTTTAGTTTTATGTTGCATTTCATGACCTCTAATGAGAAGATGAAGTAAAATCTGATTCATAACATAAGATTTTCCTCCTTAACAAATCCTTCTCCTTCTCCCTAGAGAGACATCACTTGACAGAAAAGACTTGATCCACTTCCATTAAAATGTTAGGAAGAAAATTGCTGATTAACAAAAGTGAAATGAAATTTTATTCCATGAATGAAGTCTGTGAAAACAGACCCTGCAGTAGCCAGAAATCAGAGCTTGTCCTGACTCTGGTCTCTTCTCCGTAAGTCCTCGAGTGAATTCACCTTTAAGCCCTAATGGATGATGGGGCCAAGACTGACCACCCACACCCTCCTTCTATCTCTCTTTTCATTTTTTAAATTTCTATGAACATCGAGCTTGCAGGCTTGATCTGCAGTTCTATTTTCGCATGCAAACAGGGGGCCACCGTGTGGATATTTTCTTAGGTTTCTCATATCTCTGATTACAATTCTGAACCCCCGGGGTATGGCAGGCAGCTGGAACAAAGAGGTAAGGAGCTACTTACCTTCAAGGTCATCCTGATCGGTTACAGTTGCTTTCTCTCCCTCCAAATGAATTGCTGCAAAGAGAAAGGTTGGCACCAAATTTGATATCCAAAGATTTTCTGCAGAAAGCACACACTTTCCCTGACTCAGCACAAGTTCTGCATCACCTCTGCATTAGGACTACACCGCATCCGTCCTCTGGAGTAATCAGAGTTGATGTTTTGGAAGTGGTGTTGGTAACATAAGCTCCTCAGCTCTTTGTAGGGGATTGAAAGGACCATGCTGGTAAGGAAAATACCGAGGCTCGCTTAAAACCACAGTTAAGGGCCCAATCCCATTAAGGAGTCTGTGTCATGTGAAATTAAAATTCAGAAACACGGTGGCTTGGTTTCATGACTTCCCAAGTCTCATTTAATGCTGAAATTATGTTACCAATGGCCCGAAAAGGTCTAATTCCAGCCCAATTTAACTGGATTCCAGTGAAGAGCTTTATGGAGGTGAAGGGCATAGTTTTAAAGTGTGAACATCAGGCTGGCTCTCCCCCTTTCTAAGGTGACATTGACGAAACAGCAGAGAATAGCAGAGACCCTGAGATACCAGAAAACAGCCAACGGCTTGTGCCTTGCTGAGGCTCACACTGGGTCACCTCCCCGTCAGAGTCAGAACTCAAAGCAGGTACGTCTGAGCAGCCTACCTTGTGACCTTCTGAGGTCAGCAGGATCCAGGGCAGCCACCGGCTCAGAGACCCTGGAGGGCCGGCTGATGCCCGCGTTGTTGACAGCCCTGACTCGGAACACGTAAGACCGTCCTTCAAAAAGTCCCGTGACAGGGTATTTGCATATTTTTACTGGTGCATCATTGCATTGGATCCAATTATTAGTTCCCACTTCGCATCTTCAAACAGAAAAAAGAGCAGTGAACAACAAGCATGGCAGTTGATTAAATATATAGGCATAGGCATACATATATATATACACACATATTATATATATCATAACAGGAAAATAGTCTCAGCACTGGCAAAATCCATGCTGTTAAAATATGGATTTATAGGGCAGTATAAATAACCTTTGAAAAGACAGCACTATTTAGAAAAGATAATCTACATAATTACTTAATATTATATGTACTGTATATCATGTATGAACTATATATACCCCTGAAATGTAAATAATTTATAGCTAGAGATCAATTCCTGGCTTCAAACAGAGGCAAAATCACCTCAAAAAGTTATTTTATGGACTCACCACAGAGATGCTGAATTAGTCCTAGGCAGTCCTTTAATGTTTTTCCAGTTGATTTTAATACACATCTCTGGATGAACCCACTTACTGAATAGCTTGCTTTTTTTTTTTTTTTTTTTTTTTTTTTTTTGTCCGTGCCTCCAGCTGTCACCCTGGAGAGAGTGCCGTGGCATCACAGTTCACAGCAACCTCCAATTCCTGGGCTCAAGCAAGTCTCCTGCCTCCCTCTCCCAAGTAGCTGGGACTACAGGCGCCCACCACAATGCCTGGCCATTTTTTGGTTGCAGCCGTCATTGTCGTTTGGCAGGCCCGGGCTGGATTCGAACCCGCCAGCTCAGGTGTACGTGGCTGGCACCTTAGCCCGTTGAGCCACAGGCGCTGAGCCAATTAAATAGCTTTTAAGACAAGACAAAAACTATGGGGGTCTTTACAGCATAGATGGTTCATACATAGTTACCTATGGAATCAAGGGGAAGCGTATATCGGAAGGATTGGAAGCAGGTAGGAGTCCACTCCATAGCCTGCTAGGACGGATAGTTACTAACCTCTTGCCACCTTCTCATCTGTTAAATGGGGGTAAGAATAGCACAAAATATATCTGGTTATTGTCATTATTGGATAATATAAGGCAAATGAAGCACAAGGCTTGGTACTCAATGTTCAATAAACATTAGCTGCTGAAAAAAAAAAGTTATTTTAGATCTGTCCTTGGCAATTCCTTTCCCGACTTACCTGACAAAGTCACAGGTGCTCCTGAGTTCCAGGCAAGGTTGGGAGAGAAGCCCTACCTCAGCCCCCAACCCCAGTCCCCCCTCCTAACCCCCACCAGGGAGGCGCTCTGCCAGCCAGTGTGAGGACCCTCTTAGATCAGGTTACAGCTCCCTGGAAGAGCAGTAAGATGCTTCTTTCCAGAGTGCGTCTCATGTGACGTTTGGAAGCCTTTTGGAAATACTAATTAAGGCCTGACCAGAAACCTGGAAACCCAGGAAAGATTCACAGTCCTTTTTTCACAGATTGAGAAATGTAAGAACAAAAGCCTCATGTAAGTTCCTAGGAGAAAGAGCAAGTTCAGAAAATCAGTTTTTCTGAGTTTTTGAACTCAGGTCATATATTCATTTTAGAAAGAACCAGCTCTCTTTTTCCCTAACTATCAGAATTTTCAATGAAAGTCTCTGATCCATTTGTCCTGGTCCTGGCCTGTTTTATGCAAAGAAAAGGGGTCAAAACAAGAAGTCCAGCAGGGAAACCTCAACTGAAACCAACACTAGACTGGCCATAGGTCAGGAGCCAGAGTGGAACGAGCTGCCCCTTCCAGAATGTTCTGCTGCTTTAATGAGGAGGAAGGGGGCTGGATGATTAACTCAGATGAGGCTTGAAATGCTTTTAGGCAGTATGTTGGAAAAGTCATCAGAGGCTGCAGAAGAATAGAAGATGGTTTTCAGTTTGTGTTTTATTTTGTTATTAACCGAATATAAACCCTGAACAATATACTTTGCAGATCTGTCTCCAACATATCAAAATACAGCCTTGATGGGGACTGTTTCAGCTAAACAAACAGCTGTGTTGGGAGGTAGAAGAGAGTTTAATCAGTCTAAACCAAAAAAAAAAAAAAAAAAACCTCACAAGCCAATTGATTTTTATATATAGAAAATCTTGGATTCCTGCCAGGAATCATTCTCTTACAGCCTCTGTCTCACCTCCACATTCATTTTCTTTAACTATAATTTCCTCCAATAATGAAAATTTATATTTGAGGCATAAAGTACATATCCGACAAATTCCTTGGCTTTGCTGAGTTTTCACTATACCACGTAATGGAAACCCAAAGAGTCAAAACTCCATCGGGTTTAATAATGATCTAAATGTAAGTTATTAACTCAAAGATAAATTTCAGTCTTCTGTACTTTGAGGGCCCAGTATTTTTTACTCAGCAACAAAAAGAAAAATCTTATTACTTAAAAGAGAGAAAGAGCAGGACTTGTGTGAAGAGCCGGCCCTCTCTCAGAGGGGAGGAATAGTGTGGAGGGTTGGTCCTGCTGACGGAGAGCCTTCTCCCACATAGCACACCCCACAGAATGACCCCAGGCTCAGTGAGTGCCCACAGATGTGGGGACTCGTTGCTGGGTGTAGAAGAGATGAACCAGAAGATGCCAGTGTCAGCAAAAAAGAAAACCCCACGGGGTGGCACCTGCAGCTCAAAGGAGTAGGGTGCTGGCCCAATATGCCTGAGGTGGTGGGTTCAAACCCAGCCCCAGCCAAAAACTGCAAAAACAAAAAAAAAGAAAAAAGAAACCCTCAAGTGGTTATGCTGGGCTTAGCCTACCTGGCGATAATCACCAGTAACCAAACAGCGACACAGAGCCAGTTCAGAATGAGAACTTGGGTTTCACTAAATGTCCAGATACGCCGCCTATGAAAATGCTCATTTCAGGAATGTTTCCAAAATGGCACTCACCGGTCAATGAAGTAGCCAATGACGGGGCTCTCGGTGGTCGTGTTGGGAGGTTTCCAGGTCACGATGACGTAATCCCGGTTTGCATCGTGGCACTGCAGATCCATGGGAGCTCCAGGGGCGCCTGTGACCAGCGGGTCAGCATCTGGGGTGGAGGAGGAAAGACACATGTCCACAGTCCCTTAAAGGTGGGGTTGCTTCAAACTCAAACCCCAGCTGCTTGATTGGATTCACTGTCTCATCCTCATGTTCAAGGTACTAGAATGTTCTTTGACCCTAGTGGATAGGTGACAAGAAATATAAGTACAGTGGAACCTCTGTGAGCTGACCACCCAAGGGACTGTACAAACTGGTCAGCATACAGAGGTGGTCAACGTAAGGAGCCAGTCCTGCTCTCCTGATACATACATGCAGCGTGCGTCCAGCTATGAAAATCAGCTCAACTTGAGGAGGTGGTCAGTGCAGGGGGTGACCAACTATGGAGGTTCTGCTTTAAATTTTTGAGTTTAAAAAAGTCTCAAAACACTGAATCTTCTATAAGACACTCAAGTCTACAATTTCCCATCACTGGGTCTCAAACGAAAGTTTACCTCCTCTTGGTTACATGTTGTGGCATAATAGCACTTTGTCAAAAATCTAATAATAATTTTTCTTTCTTAACACCTGAGAAATACGACTTAAGCCCTCTTATATTTCAAAGTCCCTAGAAAATGTAGTGATTTAAATGTTTAATTTGTTAACTTAAATTTTTTTCCGCAAGTTGTGAGCAAATGTTTGTGTCACTATCCTTCATGTCACAGCCTACTTCTGATGGTAATGCAATTAGGTTTTATTTTCAAGTTTTAATTATAGTTGCGCTGAAGACCAACAAAGCTGTTCAGAAAGTTTGAACATTTAATTTCCTTATCTAAAACATGTATTTAGGCAGCAACCACGGCTGTCCGGTGACACACTCCTTGCAGTATAAGCATTATTCAGTTTCTTATTCATGTATCCTTAGCATATTAAATTTCTTGACGGAGAGCCAACATTTTCTTTCACATCCCAAATCTTCAGAAAGTCATCAGAATGGTTAAGGTCTCCCACACGTGCGTTATTTTCTCTCCGGTGCTGACTGAGCAAGGCAATTTAAGCTGTGCTGTATTTATTGCATTTTTATGGGGAGGAACGCCTTGCCAGGAGGCATTCACGGAGAATGGGGGGGGGCTTTAATGCTGACCTAATGAAACAGTAAAACTTTGTAGAAGGGTGTAAACTCACAGACGTGCCAGCTCATACTTTGTGGGGGAAGTAGAGAAAGTGAGATGTGTTTGTTTTACTTTTTCTCTTGCTACTGTGTCAAGATAAGATATTTTTTAATGACACAGCCCTTTCCTGAGTCCTGAGAGACGTTCCTTTGGCCTCCAAGCCTCAAAAGGTTTATTTGTAAGAAGAATATTTTCTAACCAAATTGTTATAAGAATTTTAGATTACATATCATAGTTGCATGTATGTACACCCAGATGCACACACCTAGGTGCCCATATATAGCCACAGAGGCTTAAAATGCCTAATGTTGCCTGGTAGGACAGCACGAATTTTGAATTTTGTTTGTCTTTTCACAATATGGCATTAACAGAACCTTCTTCATAAGTCTGTTGTGAGGATTAAATACTCTAAGCATTTGCCTGACGAAAAGCTTTCAGTAATTACTGGCTGCCCGGGTATGACGGTCTTAATGAGAATTTAAGTTCTGCTGAAGTTGGTGGCAGCAGCAGCAGCAGATGCCATCACCATTGTCCCCTCCTCTCAGCAAAAGCCCAGCACGGACTCGGCCCTCACCAGAGACCCATGGTGGCTCTTTGGCCTTCTTCGCTGGACCCCTCTGACCCCTGGGCTAAATTCCGTGAAAATTGGGTAAGTCTAATGCATTTGCTGCTAGGAATCATCATATAAACGCTAATGGTTTTGTGAATAGTTAAAGTGAGAAAATCATGATTCTGATCTATTCCAAACCATGTCATGTGCTTGTTGGCAGGACGCACCCTGGGGTGCCTGAGCCCAAGGAATGTCTACTTTCCTCCAAGAGCAGAGGAGGAGCAGAGACCATCTGGGGCCTCCTCGCCCCTCTGCTCGCCACCGCACCCTCAGTGTCAGTCCCCTGCCGGCCACACCTCTGACGAACAGGAAGGCTCTGTGCTCGCTGACGCCGCCCCGAGACACGATCCTCAGCGTGTACAGGCCCTCGTCGTCCTTGTTCAGATGGCTGAAGGACAGGGAGGCCTGGCCTTCCCCAAAGAACATCTTGGTCCACTTGGACTCTTTCAGCAGCACGTCTGCAAGAGCGACAGAATTGAAGATTTTCATCAGAAGTCATCTGAGAATCAAAGGTGCCCTGAGGGGACACTGTGCAGCCTTGCACCCAGACAGGAATGCCGCACGAGACACCAGGGAACAAGCGAAGCCTGGGCTTGGTGGACACCCACAGATGTAACCTGTAAAGCATGCACACGATGAAGCAGCGACGGACGAGTCTGCTCACAGCGAACGGGGACGGGACGTGTGGCAAAGGGCTTCCCGGCTCTGTCCTCTGGAGAGCAGGGTTTACCAAACCCACTTCCTGCCCTAGTGTGCAGTGACCCCAGGTGACCCCCACACCACCAGCCCGGGCCGAGTCTTCATATACTGGGGCTCTGATGCGGCGCAGCACTGGCCCCGACACTGGGGCAGGGAACATCCTCTACACTGAAACTTAAAAATAAATGACGAAGCTACAACAAACCAGGGGACTAAAAGGCAATGAAATGTAAAAGGCAAGTTGGGAAAGAAGAAATGCAAAGGAGCAATAAGCTCTGGAGAAAATGTTCCACCTCAGAGACCAAGGAAACACAAAATCAAATAACGAGAAGGTATTTCCCATCTCCGAAATTAGGCACGGATGGAGAAAAGAACAATGTCCGCAACCAGAAAGAACAGAAAGACGTGCCCTCCTTCCAGGCAGGGGGGAGCTTCCTCGGGGAGAAGGGACAATGCCTGTCAAAAACTCCCCCAGGCTCGGTGCCTGTGGCTCAGTAGGCTAAGGCGCCAGCCACGTACACCTGAGCTGGTGGGTTCGAATCCAGCCTGGGCCTGTCAAACAACAATGGTGGCTGCAACCAAAAAATGGCAGGGCGTTGTGGCGGGCGCCTGTAGTCCCAGCTACTCGGGAGGCGGAGGCAGGAGACTCTTTTGAGCCCAGGAATTGGAGTTTGCTGTGAGCTGTGATGCCACGGCACTCTCTCCAGGGTGACAGCTTGAGGCTCTGTCTCAAAAAAAAAAAAAAAACTCCCCCAAATGCACGAAAATTCTAAGAACTTGTCCCAAGGTAATAAATGGAGGATTTCATTCCAGAATTGTTTATAAGAAAGAAAGTGTAAACCAGCTGAAACGTCCACATAGAGGGCAAATGTGGCATGTTCGTGTAATGGAAACAGTTCTCCATCACTGATGGTGTCCAAGAACAACTGTCCCAAAAGCATGGGAACTGCGTATTGTCAAATGAATAAAAAAGAGACCCCAATTGAATGTATGTTCGTGTTTCAGCACAGACGTGCAGAGACGCAGACGGGGCAGGTGCACAGCACGCAGCAAAGTGATCAGAGTAACTGTGATCACAGACATTAGAACTGGGGTCTCTTTGCAACACACACACACTACATTTGTTGTGAGGAAAAAACTATTTTTCATTTTCAGTAATTGGTGTGTATCAAATTTGACCGGCAAGCTTAGGAAAACTCTGGCCCACAGTGTGCAGACTTCACTCTGAGGCACTTATGAAGCCAAAGTCTCCAGAAGTAACTATGGCAAATGGGCAAAAATATAAATATTTTGAGTTGTTTTATCCATCTTTATCTCTTTCCTACATAGCTTAGGGTGTGGAAGAAAAATTGTGCTAATTAAGAACCAGAACGATACTCGGTTTAAGTACAGTAAAAATACAATACGGGGCTACCTCATGCAATACATGCAAAATGCAATAAAAAGTCAATAAACAAAGAAGAAATTAGTGAGAAAGGATGACAAAGCAAATAATGTAGGCTGGAGATGGAAGGCTCTCTCGTTTTCTCTTATAATTGATTGGGTGTACATTGCTATTTAATTCCTGGATGAAACACCTTTGCCAGTATCACTATACCCACAAAACTACATGGTCATTACCAACATGAGGGGCAAAACACCACAGTGGGACACACAGTCTCAGTGACACTCCTCTGGTGGCTGAATGCTGCATCTCCAAAGAACCCAGCATGAGCCCTTGGAGAATATCAAAGAAGAAGAGGAAAAAGAGACGAAGAATACTGTACTGCAGCCCTCCTACCTTAAGGCAGTTTTCTGCCTCAGTGATAGTACAACCCCTTCTGAGCAGTGATGTACATTAAACTCAACTCTAATCCACATGAGATCATTCTGTCTCTAAGCATCTTTCACCCGCAGCCCATAAGAAGGATTACATGATTGCCTCAAGTGTAGCACATTGCGTGAATGTGCACCTGATTTCAGAGGTAGGGTCATGTGGGGATGTTGCCAGCTCTATTCTGGCCTTTGGGTGTGGACAACTCCAGAGTTGACACGAATTTCTGAAATACAACCAGACGAACAGGGGCTGCATACTGGTACTGTCTGGGCTGTACCCTCCCAAGTTCCTGTGTAGAGACCCTCCCCCGAGGCAGAGCATTAGGAGGTGGAGCCTTTGAGCCATGATTAGCGTTAGTGATTTTGCTCGGCCCCACCTCCAGATGATGACAGAGAGGAGCCTTACTAGGAACCTACCATGCTGGCACCTTGACCCTGGAATCCAGCCTTCAGAGCTGCCTGTGGTGTTCTGTCCTGACAGCCCCAGCTGAGATGCCAGACCACTCACAGAAGCCCTCCTCCCCACCTGCTCTAAAGAATGGGTTTCTCTGCAGGAAAGCTCTTCACACACAGCAGAGGATAAACTGGTCTTTGTGGATAAGTATCCAGACAGGTACATAAGCCAGACGGGGGCTGCGCAGGGGTCCGCTGGAAAACATCTATGAGCCTTCATTGGCTCCCAGACCAAATCACTGACCAAATCAGCTTCCGTGCAAATCTCAGCCCAGAGTGGTCTTAGGAAAATCCCAAAGTAACCAAGCTCCTCCTGCCACTGTGAGGCTCCAGTGCGGCGGCTTGTGGCCTGTGTTGACTGTGGCAGCAGCCCCTCATTCCCCGCGAGTTGCAGGGCTCCCTGCATTAACTGGCTTTGCCTCAGAGCTTACCAGACACTCAGTGGCTTTCAGCTCACTAATTTTAAAGAGTAAAAAAATCCCCTGCATTTTAATTTCTAAAAGTAAGCCATAGAAAATGGTCTCCACCGGTTTCCATCTGAATAATAATACCTATGAAGATGTGATTTTATTGCTAATGGGAACCAGTTTCATAACTAAATCCCCTCAGCTAACAGAAGGATCTAAATAGAAACGGAAGAAGACCTGTCAGTAACATCTTTGAAAGTGTATATTCCATTCATACTGGTAGAGGCTGGTGACACTGCCACGTCACCTGACTTCTAGACACTTCCTAATCACCAGAAAAAGTTCTGCAATTGAGGTCACTATGTCTTGGGGACACCGTGAAACTGTTTCTCCAATCAACTTCATTTCACACCAGAAGTTCCTACCAACACCGTGAGCCTTTCTCTCTCTTTCTCCCCGTCTCTGTCCCTGTCTCCTTCATGTAGCAGGAAAGAGGCCATTTCTAACCATTCTGCTCCAACGGACGATCAAAGGGCTCAGAGCCCCTGCTGACCGGACGAGTCACTCCCCAACCTCTCATAAAATGTAAAATTGGGACATTGTCTGTGCCTGGGACACATTTTCACCTTTCTGCATCTGTGCTCTGGCACACGAGAATTCTCCCTCCACCTCACCAGGTGTAAACAACTCTTTTTCCCGGTGAGTTCTCCTTCCTGACTGCAGACCTGCGTTCCCCTCCACTAGGCCAGCACATACCATGTATGTGGCAAATGATCACGATGTTAAGAAGACTTTGCTGTACTCTGCTGTGCATTTTCCCCAGCTAGGTCGTAAATATCTTAGGGGCAAGAACGGCATCTGCTTGTCATGTTTTGCATTATGTTAGGTCCTAAATAATTTAGGTAAAATACACAGTGAACTAATCCTTAGAAAATAAGTTTCCTCGCGAGGCACAGCCCAAGAAGACGAAGACGTTTGCTCCTGCACGTGGCATCAATACGGAAGCAAAGGACGACGTCTAAGAACCAAAGCTACATGCAGGATGGTGGCGATGTGGGTGCAGAAGACGAAGCCGCATGGCGTCCTGGAAGACAGCAGCTCTGACGCCAGATGTCGGGGCCAAGCCCCAGCCCCGCGGTCCGGAGGAAGAGCCCCGCGAAATCCCCCTGCTCTGCACTCCTTGGAACACTGCGCATGCGCTTCTCCCGGAATGAAAGGGCTCGGCCCCGGGAGCTCAGTGGTCACGTGCCAGCCACATACACCAAGACTGGCAGGTTCGAACCCGCCCCGGGCCTGTAAAACAACAATGATAATTACAACAACAACAACATAGCCAGGGGTTGTGGTGGGCGCCTTTAGTCCCAGCCACTTGGGAGTCGGAGGCAAGAGAATGGCTTAAGCCCAAGAGTTTGAAGGTGCTGTGAGCTGTAAGTCCACGGCACTCTACCCAGGGCAACCTAGTGAGACTCTGTCTCAAAAAAAAAAAAAAAATTGAATGAATGATGTGCCTCTGGCCAGCGTGCAGCCTGTCAGGGAGCTCAGCTGCTCGTTATTGAGCATGCTCGCTGTTGCGCATGCTCGCCCTTGCGCTTGCTCGCCCTTGCGCATGCTCGCCGTTGCACATGCTCACTATGGCGCATGCCCTTGAGCATGCTCGCTGTTGCGCATGCTCACTATGGTGCATGCCCGCTGTTGCACATGCTCACCCTTGAGCAGGCGTGCCCTTGCGCATGCTCACCGTTGCGCATGCTCACTATGGCGCATGCCCTTGAGCATGCTCGCTGTTGCGCATGCTCGCCCTTGAGCAGGCGTGCCCTTGCGCATGCTCACCTTTGCGCATGCTCGCTTTGGCTGAAGAAGCGCGCACTTCATCGACACCACACTCATTTCTTCCTGGAGCTATGAAATCTTCGAGTGCCCCATCTAAACCCATCCCTCCCTGTTCTCCCCTCCAATCCCTGGGCTTGCATGGCAGCCTGCAGGTGACTCAGTGGCAGAGACAGAGCCAAAGCAGGACCAACATCGAAGGACACGTCCACCCAGAGGACCCCGTGTGTCCAGTAGCCCCACTCACCGTCCCGGTACCACTCGGCCCGTGGCTGCACCCGCCTCAGGTCAGGTGTCACCAACATCGTGCACTTGAGGGTGACCGTCTCACCTTCTCTTCTGAAGGTGACCCCAAACTTCTCCAAAAACTGCACGTCGAAGTGCGTGTACGGGACCACAGAGGAGAAGGGCACTGCGCAGAGAACCAGAGGTTTCAGAGCTGAGGGTCCCGGCGCCTCTCACACAGCAGACGCGCCGCAGGCTTTCAGCACAAAAACTGTTTTCACCTCAGCCTGAGGTTTACTTCCTCAAAGGAGCCATGTTGCGGTGGTACAGACTAAGGTTTGGATCCCCGCAAAGTTCATTCATCATGGGTGGGCTTAGGATGTGGGGCCTTTGGGAGGTAACTGGGGTGAGATGAAGCCATGAGCTGGTCCCCAGTGGGACAGGGGTCCTCGGGGGACAGAGACCAGAGCCTGAAGGCAGGCCCTCACTGTCACCAACCCTGCCAGCACTTGACCTCGGACTTGAGCCTGCAGAGCCGGGAGAAGCAGGGCTGCCGCCTGCATCTGTCCTGGAAGTGCCAGCTAAGACAATCCTCTTCTAAAAGGTCAGAGAGATGGTCAGCAGAGGCAGAGCCCAGAAGAAAGCAGCTTGGAACCCAAACACATGTTAAATGTGGAGAGTTCCAGCCACAGAGGGCGGCTTCAGGCAAGTCCCACCGACTAGGGTCACAGCTTCCCCATGTTCAAAAACACTGTCGTATTTTCATCAATGGAATATCCTTTATATATCGTGCACCAAAATGAACTAATTAATCAGGCATCAACCTGACTATATCTCAGAAATAAGTTGTAGGGTACACGTATTTCAGAAAAACAATCTAATAGTGAATTTTTTTTAAATCCCCCTTCTAAGAAAAACTTCCTGACTTGCATGTAGGGAAAAAACAGCTGCGAATTTGAGGCTGGAGGTTTCCTCCTAGAAGGGATTCAGCAGGGGCAGAGCTTCCATCATCTCTGCAGAGTTTTAGTTCTTTAAAAATAAAAAAGCAACAAGAAACTGTGCATTTTATAATGGTTAATTTTCTGCCATGCGAACTTAGTTCAATAAGAAAGAAGACACTGAAGGAAAAATGGCAAAACATGTGCATCTGTTAAAAACGGGTGGTGAAAACACCATCAGGATCTTTAAGTGCTTGAAAGTTTTTACTTAGAAAGATAAAATTTTAATAAGTAGAAGAAACTCAGGAGATGGGACCAGGTGGCCCCTGGGACACTCCCTCATCCGTCTGTCCCCAGGACAGGTCCCCATGCAGGCTGGGCTGTCTTTGGACAGCTGCACACAGGTCCTCAGGCCTCCCAGCCTCCCGCCCATGCCGGCCCTGCCCTGCAACCCACATGCCTATTAGGGGTTTGGGACACCCGCCCCTCAACAAAACTACACCGAGAAGGCAGATGGTACGTGCACCGCAGGGAAGGCTCCACACCGCACACCACCTTAGAGGGTTCTTCAGTCACCAGCACTGGGGTTCGGGGCATCTAAGCCTCACTTTATCACCAAATCAAAGCTTCTGTAGGAATACACTGTTACTCCTTAGGAAGTCAGGTCAATCCTGAATCCCGGCCTCAAACCATGAACAAGCCACATTAAAAATATATCCATCACATCGTGGTCCTCAGGATGCCCTGGCTTGGGGACCTTGGCCACTCTTACCTACTGTGTGTCACCCAGGGCTGTGGCCTTCTAGTGCAAAGCCAGCTGGGGTGCAGAGAGGGCCTGGCCTCCTAACAGGGCTGCAGTAGGCCCCATGACTGCAGGGGACTGGACAGGGAATGGCCTGTGGGTGTGTCAGAGGGGAGAATCAAGGAGGCGGGGCACAGTAACATTCAAGGGAAAGGAACCTCAAAGAAGGTGGAGGCTGGGCAGCGTCTGAGCCAACATCCGCCCCACGTCCTCAGTGCGACCAAAAGTGGCCTGGTATATTACAAATGACTCAGAGACTTTGGGGGCAAAAAGAAAGGTGTCTGGAAACACAAAAGATGCCCACACTGTGCTTTCAGGTCAAGAATTTGAATTCGTTTTCTTGTTTGTCCAAACCAAAACTGTAAAGCAGGGGTCCTCAAACTACGGCCCGTGGGCCACATGAGTTGGTGTGAATTGTATTTGGTCCTGTTTTGTTTTTTACTTCAAAATAAGATATGTGCAGTGTGCACAGGAATTTGTTCTTTTTTTTTTTTTTTTTTTTTAACTATAGTCCGGCCCTCCAACGATCTGAGGGACAGCAAATTGGCCCCCTGTTTAAAAAGTTTGAGGACGCCTGCAGTGTAAAGTCTCGCCAAGTAGTGATTTCAGCTGTGTCTAAAAATACCACCTGGCCATAGAATTAAAGGGAACATACTGTCAGTACACCAGCACTGGCCAGGAAAATACGGGAGAGTTTTTTGAAATTTAATTTTTAAACAGATGTGACCCTTAGAAAATAATCTCTAAAGTTTAATGCTATGGCACTGAAAAGCCAACCACAGTCTACTTACATCCAATAGGGAGGCCCACTGAGTGTAAAGGCTCCTCATCTCGGAACCCTGCAACAAGAGGCTGGGGTGAGCACAGCAAAGAGGAAGGGGGCCTCGGGCACCCCCAGGAGGGCCCCAAACTCACGTCTCACCACCACTGCAGCGTTGGTCGACACCTGGCCGTAGGCATTGGTGGCCACCGCTGAGTATGTTGCCGTGTCATCAAAGTCTGCCCTTGGAGAGAAAAAGCAAAACAAGGCCTGAGGAATGGCTCTGCGCAAGAGCCAGAGTGAACAAAAACATTCCTCGAAAGTAAATCATGTGCCCAGGTGATCCGCTCATGAGTGATTTGTGCAAGAACAATGCCAGCTCTGACCCTGGCATGGGAAGGCAGTGCCCAGCATTAATAACAGATGCAGCCGGATGTTGGAGCCCAGACTATGGCTTGGCTTTGGCTTGGAGAGTAAAGAGGTACTGGCACTCTCAAAAATCTTTCTTTTCATTTTCCAGAAAACGTCTCTTTTCCATTCTGGTCCCATTTTTCTGCTGCTCCAGAATTCCTGGTTTGACCTTGTCTGTGGTCAGGCTTCTGTGACTGCAGCCTCCAGCAGAATCACTGATGCGGGGACAATAGGGACCTGCCTGGGACAGCCCTGCAGTGCTGTGGGCAGGAGCACAAGGCTGGCTTGGAGCAGCCCTGGCCCAGATCAGGGGAGTTGTCCCCAGGCTGGCTCTGAGATTTCCCAGGACATCCTGGCACACCCTGACCCAGTGCGCTGGGGAGGCTCTCCACCCCACACACTGCTGGGACAGCAACTCCAGAATGATGCACTGAGAACCCCTCAAAACGCAGAAAGGAGCCAAAGTCATGTCTCACACCAGCAAGGGGCCCCAAGGCGTGGTACAAGAATGTGCTGCGTGATGGATGCCCCCATTAATATAGCAGATTCTACAATTCCAGCCAGCATTCCCAGGCTAATAAGAGATGATGTCCAGACCCCCAAACTGACATGACCCCCAGGTGTGGATCTGGGACTCAGATGTGTACTAAGGGACTGCCTTGGGCCCTTCCCCAGGCACTAGTGCAGTTCACGCCTGGAAAACACTAGGACCCAAGAAGGCCAAGGACCCCGAGCGCGCGACGCAGCTCTCCCACCTCCCCACATGCACCTGCCAAAGTGGACGCTCACTTCGTGGGCACAAACTGTCCCTCCACCCCAGAAAACTGACAAAGAGAACCACAAGGAGAGGCTGGAATCTACTACGTTGTTATTCTATGCCAGCTCTTCACATCAGCTATTTCATATGACATTTCCAGGGACCCTGAAAAATAAACCTCAATGCAAAGAAAGTTGATGCATTAAGAACCAGGGTAGGCAGGGCACCACAATTTGCAATTCTGCTTCTCTCTAAGAAATAAGGACCTCAAGCAACACCTTAACCTAGGACAAGAAATGACCCTAAGAACCCCACTTCTGAGAAAAGGAAAAGTTACTCAAGTCATACTTCTTAAATGTGTTAAGAAGCCATTGTCCCCAGAAACAAAAGCCAATCTGGGGAGGTCATTAGTAATTTTATTTTCTTCTCTATTGCACTAGGAGATTAAATTTCTTTGACCAAAACTTTCACAGTGTCTCCAATAAAGGGAAAAGAAGGTTTCAGAGACCTGTGCTACCCACCAAGAGCTCCTTCCCCCTCCTGAAGTTCAAATCCAACTGGGATGTGTCCACAATGCCTGTGGCCTCCTTAACTGCCTTTGCTCCAGGGAGCAATCACAGAAACAGCTCAGTGCTAGTAGATTTATGAACTGAGGACATTATCTTCCAGCTCACCTTGGAGGAATAAGAGTCTAACTTCAAAGCCCATCAACAACATTACAATTCCAGCCCGAACTCATTAGGAACTACTGTGCTGTGCAAATTCTGAACCCTGCAATTGCAGCCATGCCCTCGGGCAAAGGAATGGTGTGTGTAAAACACATAAAAACCCCATAATGTAGGCGCTTTCTCCACTGCGAAGCATTAACGATCTATGCTGATCTACCCACATAAAGCATACATACACGTGCACACAGGAGCACACCTGAAGTCTGGGGTCTGGGGTGGAGGAAGAATTACCTCATGGCAGGACCCTTGGGCATTGCTTGAACTATTTTTTCACTCTGTGCTTGTGCTATATCTTCCAAACAGTAAAACCACTATATATTCATAAATGAATTCCCCAGACAGGAAGATATTCTTCTTTGGAATTAGTCCTAAACCTTTCCCTTCCTCTAGAGCAACCCCACCAGCACCAGCAGTAACAGAGGTTTAGAGAAGTGCTTGCTACAGCATCCTGCAGCACGGCCAGAAGCACCAGAGTGCCAGATATATTGGAAAGAAGCAAAGCGCTCTGTGAACGGCTTTGTGGAAATCCCCTGACTCGAGCCTGCACCAGACAGACACAGTGACGCAGACTTGGGAGCAGGGGCTGGAAGGCAAACACGGACAGCCCACTCAGAGCAGGCCACACGGGCACATCCATGTGGTTCACAGAAAGTGACCCGCTGGACTAGGGCACAGGCTATCTCCACAGCCCAGTTGGTTACCACTGGGACCCATTCCTGATTGGAGGGGGCTTAATTAACGCCCCCCACCCCTTCTCAGAGGAGAGCATGCAGAGATGCCCCAGAAGGTCCAGTGGGCCCCTTGGATCCCACCGTCTTCCTGAAGGCCTCTGTCCAAAGCCCTGCTGGGTATTATCTAGTTTCAGTGGTTCTAAACTGCGTTTCACAGTTTTCAAATGGGATTTTTCAAACATGCTGCAAATTTCTTCTTCAATATGTGTTCTAGCAATTTTTTAAACTGTAGTCAAGCTCATGGTCAAAGGCATCACACGCCAATCACGCATGAAACCCCCAGGACGCAGGTTTGCTTGTGCCTGGGCCTCAGACAAGGGCTCTTCTGCCACCTGTTTAACTGAAGAAAATTCTGAGATTTTAAGGTAAAAAAGGTTCCAACTGCTTATCTTCATGAATCGGGAGTTTTTCCAATATTAGAAAATGAGAATAAAATCCAGAAGAAAATATTTGCTGAAACTATTACAGGACTGTGGCCACCAGCACAAGCGCGTGTTCGGAATCTGTGCGTCCAGGACATCAGCCAGATAATTCTCCCCTATTGACCATGCAATAAACAGATCTCATATGTTTTAAACTTCTAGGATACGTTTAAAGTATGCATACCTACACACTAACAGGGAAACCTCAATGATTAAATAGAGCAATATAATTGTATAACACAATGTTGATTTATATATTATTTAAATTATGTGAGCTGAATTACGGGACCAAATGTTCAAAGAAGATCCTCTCTGCTTTTTCCTCTTTGCTCTTTGCCTACAAAACAACCTGTTCTCAGTTCCTGAGAACTGCAATTAACTGCTCTCTCACTGCTCCTTAGCAGAACATAGTTGAAGTGGGACCAGGTGGGAACAAAGCTGTCCTAAAAGGGGTGAATTAAAATATTTATGCCTCCAAGGAGGAGAAGCGGGTGATTCCCAGGCCGCCGGCCAGCAGCCTGCCCCATAGACTTAAGGCATCGCAGGCCAGGGGGAACACCAGCTAACAAATTAGCACTGATTAGCCTCTCCAGTGACCAATTAGCACTTAGTGCTCAAAGGAAGGGAATGGCGGAACAAACTGAGAGACCCCGAGCAGGCAGTTTGGCCACCTCCAGCATGTGCAAACACGGGTGCTTATGCACATTCACTCGGAAGAGAGGGTCCACAGCTGTCACCTGTCTGTACAGAAGCCCCTAACCCTCACAAATATACAGACCCACAGATGCACTGGGGCTGCCTAAACATATAGACCCATGGATGCACTGGGGCTGCCTAACCCTCACAAACATACAGATCCACGGATGCACTGGGGCTGCACAGACAGTCCCCAGAGCAGCGAGGGAGTGGGAGACACCCACTGGGTGGGCAGGGACAGACTGAAGTCTGCTCACGTGTCCTGCTACCTCTGCCTTTTAGCTTGTAATTGTTAGGACAGGGGCACAGACACAGGCTAGCGATAAACACATGTCAAGTCACTGCTGGTGATTGAAGCATCACCCAGAGGACAGGACAGACAGCAGAAGGGTGGGCTTGCTCTGAAGAGCCCCCCACAGTAAACATTCTGTCCATGGGGCACCGGGAGCCTGCGACTCTGGCTCTTCTGCAATTCCACACCGTCAGACTGTACCCTGCCTCTCCTTTCCAAGGCCAAGGGAGAGAAAGCACTTGGCCAGGACGCAGAGGCTAATTCTAACCTTTGCTTCATGCTGGGAGAACTTGCAAGCCAGTGATAAAGAGGGGAGGGATTTGTTTTCTGTCTGGACAGGTTCCCAGAACACACAGGAGCGTTTTCTTTGGCATCCATTTATATGAACTTCCATGGGCACTTTTGCATCCCAGTCTCAGTTTGAAGCACCCCCAGAACAACTCTGCAGGAGAAACAGATACAATTCCATCTATTCTAAAGATGGACACATAAAAAGTTAAGTAGCAGGTGAACATTTTGTGGGTAGTTGGATCGGCAGGGGAGGCTGTGTCCCCGGATTGTAGGTGATGATGACACTGCATTTATAATTTAACTCAAACCAAAAATTAAATATCAGGGTCTAAAAATAAAGTACAAGAAAAGTTTAGCTCTAAAATCATTCTGCCAGGAGTGGGAAGCCAGGCCATTAACTAAATTAAAATCCAGATAGATTATTCTAAAGACTTTTATACAAATGTAAGAACAATATAAAAATTCTTTGAAGAAATAGGATTCACATTATGAGTCCCGAGAGAAAAACTTATGAACGCATAAAATAGTGTCAATTATAAGTTTAAATTTAAATGGTACCAAGGGGTAAGTTTCCTTTTCGGCACTTTAAGAATTCATCTGCAGCTGCCAAAGAACATTCAGAGGAGCAAATGTCACTCGTGTAACAGAAGGAAAGGCTGGTCCCTGAGCCATGAGGAGGGAAGCCGGCCGCCCACTTAAATGGCCTGGATCAGATGGCCCACAGCTCAGCACTCTGGTATGAACAGCTGAGCCAGCCGTCATTGGTGGGTTTTTCTCGTTGCTCTTTTCCTAAAGAATATTAACATTTTTACTGCTTAAAGCTTCCCCATACAGATAAGAATACTGACAGAAAAGTGGATCTTTGGAATTCCCTTTTCCCAGATCTCCAAAATTCTTATGCAAAGTCCAAGTCTATCCGAGGAGTCTGGATTTCTGAATCACTGGTCTTCCGAGGCATGTTCTTCAACTTGATTTGTGCTATCAGTTCACTCTGTGTGAAGCCCAAATTATTCGCAATGTAAAATTTAAATATTTCTGACATTAATGTGAATAGGACATTTTTCATACTCGAGGGAGGGAAATGTTTTCTTTTTTTTTCTTTTTTTGGCAGTTTTTGGGTAGGGCTGGGTTTGAACCCACCACCTCCGGCATATGGGGCCAGTGCCCTACTCCTTTGAGCCACAGGCACCACCTGGAAATGTTTTCTTTTTTTTTTTTTATTCAGAGCCTCAAGCTGTCACCCTGGATAGAGTGCCGTGACATCACAGCTCACAGCAACCTCCAATTCCTGGGCTCAAGCCAGTCTCTTGACCCCACCTCCCAAGTAGCTGGGACTATAGGCGCCCGCCACAACGCCCGGCCATTTTTTGGTTGCAGCCGTCATTGTTGTTTGGCTGGCCCGGGCTGGATTCGAACCCTCCAGTTTAGGTGTACGTGGCTGGATCCTTAGCCCTTTGAGCCACAGACGCCGAGCCTGGAAATGTTTTCTTTTTAAAACAGTTACTACAATACAGCTTGGAGACAAGCTAATCTGACTGCAGTTGACCTCTCACCCCAAGCACCAACAGCACAGCCAGATTAGGAGATAGGCATCCCCGAAAATCCGTGTGCCCTCCCAGACGGGGCAGGTATTTCTTCCCTTTCTAGATATTACAGAATTTTACATGTTAAGATTTCCACAAACGCTGCAAATTCAAGGAGAGAAAGTTACTCTCTAAAAAGCACAGCGAGAGTCCACAGGCATTCCAGGTGTAGGGCAAGGAGCCCCCAACTCTTCCTGAGACCTGTGCCCTCCCCTACGCCTCAGGAGACCCCTTCCCCACTCAGGAGACTTTAACACCCCTCAAGAAGCCCCTGTCCCCACTGCCTCTCCCGGTCTCTGCTCTGGGACCTCCAAGACTGTCACCCACTAGCACCCAGTCCTGCTGGCCCAACCTCAGACCTGCTGCTCCAGCCCCTCCCTTTCCAGGCCCCACTGGTCTCTCCAGAGCTGCAGCAGCGGGAGCCCCAGAGCCCGGCTTCTGCCTCACATCTACCCGTGGGCATAGGGCTCCCCCATGTTCTGTCCCCTCAGCTCCCTGTAGCTCCCCCTGGACCTCCAGCCTTGCTGCACATGTGGGCTCCTGGGGGGTGGGGGAGGCAGCCTGGCCCCTATTTCAAGCCAAAGCTCAAAGCTTTTTAAGAAAAAAAATACTGGGCAGTGCCTATGGCTCATCAAGTAGGGCACCGGCCCCAGATACCAAAGGTGGCAGGTTCAAACCCGGCCTCGGCCGAACTGCAAAACAAAAAAATAGCCAGGCATTGTGGCGGGCACCTGTAGTCCCAGCTACTCGGGAGGCTGAGGCAAGAGAATCGCCTAAGCCCAGGAGTTGGAGGTTGCTGTGAGCTGTGTGATGCCACAGCACTCTACCGAGGG
>CAUYRH010130228.1:0-41379 GCA_963574655.1 Perodicticus potto | reverse complement strand
AACAGCACACTGATTGCGTAAGCTTTCCTTTCTTTCTTTCCTTCCCTCCCTCCCTACCTTCCTTCCTCTCTTTCTCCTTATTCCTTTTATCTTTGACAGATTCTCTCTCTCTTGCCCCAGTCCAGAGTGCTATGGCTTCGACCTAGTCACAGGAACTTCAGACTCCTGGGTTAAAGCGATCCTCCTGCTTCAGCCTCCCCAGTGGCTGGGACTGCAGGCACTGGTTACTGTGCCTGGTTAATTTTTTCTGTTCTTAATAGAGATAGGATCTTACTCTTTCTCAGTCAAGTCTCAAATTCCTGTGCTCAAGGGATCCACCTTCTTCAGTCTCCTAGATTACTAGGATTATAGGCATGAGCCACTGCAACTTGCCCAATTGTGTAGACTTTTCTGTACATGACTTCACCAAGTTGTTTCTATTTCCTAGTATCCAAGACCTTGACTTTCTTTTCTACTGAGCTTTGAGAAAATAGCCTGGCTCTTGCTGTCCCTAGTGGCTATGCTGGTGACATACGGAGTTCCTGGTGACATACAGAAACTAGCCAGCGAGGGGTCATGCATGGCTGTGGAGAAGAGGAAGGCAGAGCTGGAGAAGACACAGCAAATAGTTGCTTACGGGAGGCTCTTCTCTTTCTCCTGACATGTTCTGATGATCCTTCAGTTTTCAGTTCACTGACAGATAGTTTTAGATATTGTGTCTTCACCCAGGTCCACAGTGCACCTGGATTATAGTCCACCCAGGATTATAGTCTGGCGTGTGTAAGAAGTATTTTGAGTGGTGGTGCCGTGGCTCAAAGGAGTAGGGTGCCCACCCCAAATGCCGGAGGTGGCGAGTTCAAACCCAGCCCCGGCCAAAAACTGCAAAAAAAAAAAAAAAAAAAAAAAAACAGGAAAGAAGTATTTTGAGATTGAGAAGTAGTCTGGGAGAAATCAATCAACTGGTTCAAATTCTGGGATCTAAAAAGGCAAAAGAGAGGCTAAAAGAAGAGCCATGGGCTCCACAGCAGTGGTGGCCAGTGCAGGGATGTCTCCTCAGCTGTACACTTTTCCACTGCTAAGAAAGATGAGTGCAGAATCGTTGAAAATGTTAAAAATGACATGATGGAAAATTTGGTAACAGACAATTCAATAAGTAAACATATAAAGATATTCATTGCAACAAAATTGTTTTCTTACTTAAAAAGACATTAGTTTTCCTTTACAAATGATTTTAACCAATTTTATCACAGAAAAAAATGATTGGAAAATATTTTATGATCCAAGACATTTGAACCATCACAGAACGGTGTGAGCAGCCAACTCGTAGGAGCAAAGGTCCTCGCTACCTTAGGCAGATGATGGTAGAGGAGGGGATGGGAATTGTAGGGACCAAGATGGAGAGATGGCAAAAATCAACTTAATTCATGGGTAACCCTTTAATTTTGGAAACAGATACTGTATTTTTTGTGTTACACAAGTAAATTATTTAAGATAAAATAATTAAAAAATACCATAGCTGATAATTTTAGTGAATTTTTAGAAAGGGAAATCATATTTTCCTTTCACAATTGTTTCTAGTCAAACTAGCAATGCCTTTTAAGCAGAGTGTATTTCCCTACAGCCAGCTGTCTTCTCCTGTCAATTTTCTTTACACTTGAAAATAGTAGGAGAGACATGTTTCACTATCTACTGTACTCCTCAGCCCCCTGGCTTTACCCAGGGGTTTTATAATCAGTATTAAGTAGGAAAAACACTCACTTTCCATTCTAGGGGAAGGTAACCCTTCCATTCTCTTCCGTAACATATCTCTCTCCTTAGTGTTATACATTAGTTCCTAATGGAGAGATTTTCCACTATTTGCAGACATAGAATGAGATATTTATGAAATCTTCCTCTTTTAAGTATATATTTTTTCTGCACTAGTTGTATAAATGAAGTACATACCACATACTAGAGATATTGAACTTAAGTTAAATATCAAAGTACCAAAGTACCAAATAGTACTCAATAGTACTCAAAGTACCCACTAGTACTCAAATAGTACTCAAAGTACCAAATAGGGGGCTTGATTTAGGCATTGCCATTGAAGTGAGCAGAGTTTTTAAACATATTGAAATTATTGGCATACTTTACACTTATGTAGTAACTTTCATCCGAGAAGATCAAAGTGTTTTAAGGGTTTTCTGCCCAATTCCTAGCCTTCTCTCAAGTTCCATGCTTGTTCATTTCAAAGGCAAAAGCAACAGTAAACAATAGTACAGTGATTTTAATTCAGTGGTTTTAAAAGGTTTCTATGCATAGTAAATGTAATATATTATTAAGGTAAAATACTGTCATGGATTCAATGTTACTTTAATTACCCAGCAAAATGATTTTCCTTATTTGATCAGAAATGTAAATGCATACGTATTAACCATTTTAAAACTTCCTAAATTGTTTCAGCTAACCAGAGTTCCAGTAAAAGAGAAAAAGAAAGTCTTTTTGTCCTCAACAACTAAAATTTAGTTTTGCATTTTGCACAAAAAGAAAAGAATTATAATTTTTTAAAGCTTAGATTAAAGGGACTTTGATTATGTTTTCCACATGGAAATAAAAAATTGAAAAATTTAGGTCAGCATATATCGTCTTTTTAACTATTATATTTCCCACTGCTAATCCAAAATGTTCTCATTTCATCTTCAGCAAAAGTTCTCAAATGGAAAACGTAAGGAGCAAAACTACATTTCTTTTTTCTTGAGGGGTATTTTTCAAGAAATAAAAAACTGGAGAGCCACAGCACTAACAAAATTATCAATGTGTTGTAGGTCCCAAAGCTGTGAATGTGACTTCCGTCCATGCAGCCCCTGACTTGGCTGAATTGATCTACGTAACAGAGGGTTCAGGAGAAGGCGTCAGGGACAAAGAGAGAGAGAAAAATGCTATTTGGTCTAGGTGGGTGCTCAGGAGAGAAGCTAAGAGTGGGAGAGAAAATTTCCAGGATTAGCTCCCATCTGTGCAGAGAATATTGGAAGCACTCACAAAGGAGAAGAGAGATTTTTCAGAAGTTTCCTGTACAGAAAGAACGACCTCCTCATCTTGTTTCCTGGAGAGCCAGAGAAACATGGCTAGTGTGTTTCTACTTACTTATGGTTAATTGCTATATGTTTGAAGTTGGCCCATCTGGGATTGGACTCCAAGGAGTCCCAGATATAATTTCATTGTCGATATTTATTTTCTTTAGATTAGAAAGAGACCTTAAAGTTTACCTTGTTAAACCTTTCCATTTAGAGATAAAGTAAGAAAAAGTCTGGAGAGGATATGCTGCCGGGGTTCGTGAACTCCGCGCCGACACTAACCCACCGCTCGTTTGTGAGCAACACAGTCCTGTGCTGACACACCTTCCACAGAGTGTTGCGGTTATGCCTTTAATTACACCACACATTGCAAGTAATTTTGGTGCAGTTATATTAAGAAATTTAATTAAGGGATAATACTATATCACTCACATTTCACCATTAACTAATGTGTGAATTTAAAAATGAAATTATTCCATGGCATGTCACCTCAAATGTCTTTCAGTCCACAATGAACAAAGACACAATGCCCTCCATTATAAAATTAGCCTTTGCAGTCCATCTGAGCTGGAAGTACATAAATCATCTCCTGTACTTTTCAAATACCTTACTGATGTAAACTTTGTGTGTACAATGCTCCCTTCTTTGTTTTTGCAGCTTTTGGCCCAGGCTGGGTTTGAATCCATCACCTCTCGTATATGGGGCCAGCACCCTACTCCTTTGAGCCACAGGTGCCACCCTACAATGCTCTCTTTAGTTGAGACTTGTGGCTCACATGTTAAACACTTAGGGAACCCCAAGTTTGACCTTTGGTCTACCACAACTCCTCTGGTTCCCTAACACACATGTCTCTTTGGCATTTTCTTGCGATGCTACTTACTTCTGGTCACCCCCTACACTGCCCCTCTGTCCAGGGCTGTGAGATTCAGATGTGCACATTACGGACACTTAGTTGAGACCTGACCTGATTCCCTGGAGCAGGGCTACATCCATTTGTGGAACCATTTCCTAATTTACAAAAATATGTTTTGTAGGTTAGTGGAGGCCATGCCTTGATGAATCGATGAATCATAATATCACCTCCAAATCCAATACCATGAACAAATGATCAGCATCCATTCTGCACTTAAGCTGTCCTAAAAGAAAAAAAAATGCATCATTTGAAAAGAGGAACACTTGAGGGACTTGATAAAAAAACTAAACAAAGAACTGACACGTATACTCTGTCTCCTTTTGGGGTTCTGATGCGTCTGGGTTCCTTAGGGTTCTAGATGCTTCATAAAATCATCTTCTCTTAGAAACCTCTGACAAGCATTGATCATTAAATATCCAAAAATACGCTTTTTAAATTACAAACCTCCTTTATATTTTGCTAGGAAAAATTATCATCTTTCCATCTTTTAAAATGTTGCCTTTCAGAAGAATTTGCAGACAATTTGAGGCGAATTTTTATCTTACTCATATTGAGAACAAACCAAGGGATTATAGGAAAAAGAACCCACAGTGTTATTGGTTTTAACCAATAATGTTTTCTATTTTTGAATTTGCCATTATACCATTATGTAATAACTATTAAATATAACTCATGTTAATATTCTTAAAGTGAATACACAGAATACCTTGGTTTCTACTAGACTGTATTAGCCACTTACATTTATTCAACAAATATTTATTCATTCACTATGCTAACGCTGTAGAAATAACAGTATCTACAAGCTCCTAGCTTTCATGCAATGAGTAAGTTCAGGTGTACTAGAAGTCATGTGTCTAGAGGATAGATAATGTGCTTCCCTCTGGACACCTATGTCCTAATCCCTGGAATCTAGGAATATATTAGGTTATAACACAAAGAGATGTTAAAGAAGCAGATTGCATTAAGAATGCCAACACTTTGACTTTAATAGAGGGATATTGTTTTAGATTGTTTGGGAGGGTCCAATGTAATCACTAGACTCCTACAATGTGGAACAAAGAAGCAGAAGAGTCAGGGTCAGGGTGAAGAAAGGCTCCAACAGCATTGCTGGCCTTGAAGACAGCTGAGGGAGGCCACAAATCCAGGAATAGGGATAGCCTCTCATAACCAGAACTGACAGAGAATAGATTCTCCTCTAGAGTTTACAAAAAAGAACAGGGTCTACCAGTAACGTTTGTTTTAACCGAGTGAGATCCTTTGAGACTTTTGACATCAAGAATCATGAGATAATAAAGTTGTGTTGTTTGAAGCCACAAAGAAAAGTCTACATTGCCTTAAACATACTGTTAGTGAAAATGTGGATGCTAATGGATTCCATGAGGAAGTGAGGAACATAGGAAAGAAAACTCTTGCCTTAAAGAATGCAAAATTGCCATAAACAGACTTGGTAGAAAGATGAAGGTCATAGGTCCTGTTGCCGATGGCCCAGCAGAAAATGAGGAGTATGTATTTGGAAGCTGAAGAAAAGATACATGTGTTGTTGTTATGTTGTACTGGAAAGCTTAGTAGAATGGTATTCTGTAGTGATGTGGAAAGCAGAAGTTTTAAGCAATTAACTTGAATACTTATCTACAAGAAATTCACTGCCAGTTAAAGTTTAAGGCATCTTTGGATATGATTATAAAAGCATTCCATAGAGAAAAAAATGGAGCCAGAGAAACTTTTGCTCATCCCCTTGTGAGAACACTGACAAGGGCAAAATGTTTAGTCTCATTTAAAAGGATCTTTGAAATGATTAAGAGTGTGAGTCATAAATCTGTTCTGTCAGTCATCAGCAGAAGCCAAAAATAGGTTGGGATTATCTAGGAAAGATCTGTGATGGAAACTTGGCTAATTGATTGGATCTCATGACATACACAGGAGATACACATGGTTCTTGAGAATTATATACCAGCAGAAACACTGCCATCTTGACAGTGAAAGGGTGAAGGGAAAGAGGGGTGGTCACGCCTTTTACATTTGTACAGGCAAGGAACTTGATGCTATAATTTCAGGGCTGGAAACACGTGCTATGGTTCATGAAAAAGGAAGGTTGATTTGGAAGGCCCAGGGGTTGCGAACTTGACCCCAGAATAATCACAGGTTACTCCAAGTCCTTGAAGACAAGTGGAATTTGTTAGCTGTATTTCAAAATTGCTTGGACGTGGCTATTTCTTTTTTCCCCTTCCTTTTATTGTCCTTCTAACATTTTTTTTCCTTTTTGAGCAGGAATGTCTATAAATGTTATGCTATGTCTATGCCACCATAGTGTTTGGGAGCAGGTAACATGTTTCTTGAGTTTATTGGTTCAAAGATAAAGAGAAACTGTGCCTCAGAGTGGATCATATTCAGAGCCTCCCCCATCCTTTACTGTGAAGGTGTAGATGTTGTGATGCGGGAACTTTGAGATGGTGAGATTTGGACTTGGAGTCGATGTTATAATGGGTTGAGACTTCTGCATAACTTGACATGGGTTGCGTGCATTTTGTGTGTAGACAGATGTGAATCTTTGTGGGTCAGAGGTCCGACTGTCATAGAAAGAAAAAGACACTTACAAAGACATCTGAATTCTTAAGTCTGGAATTAGTGCATATGTTTTGTTACCTGAAAAGGAGATAAAGGTCATGGTGGATGAGATAAAGTTGCTAATAAGTGGGCTTTAAGATAGGTAGATTATCCTAGTTTATCTGGGAAAGCCCAGTGCCATCACAAGGGTCCTTTGATGTAAAACAGAGAGGAACAAAAGTCATTGTCAAAATGATACAAAATGAGAAAGACATAATGGTCATTGTTGGCTTTGAAGATGGTAGGGCCCTTGAGTTAAGGAAGTGGTCAGCCTCTTGCAGTGGAACAAGGCAGGAGAAAGATTCTCCCCTCCAGCCTTAGTAAGGAACAGAGCTCTGCTAATAACCTTGATTTTAACGCAGTGAGACACGTTTCAGGTTTGTCTCCAGCACTGTATGATGACAAATTTATATTGTTTAAAGCCACCATGTTTGGGGCAGTTTGTTATAAGAGAAAAAGAAAATTAATATAGCATGTAAGTAAGATTTTAACATATGTGTTAACATTCGAGAGGTGATACAGAAAGTAACAAATAATGTAAAAATTCACCCTGATACAGAGAGTATTATAATTTTTCTGGTCTATCAGAATCCAAACTTTGAAAATACCCTTGCTTCATATGAAGGGTACACAATCCTTTCATCTGGACTCTCCTACACATAAATTAAAAATATGTATCTAGATAGATGTTTATATGTGTCTTTTTATGTCATTTGATTTTATGCAAATGCCATCTTTTTGCATAAATATGGTTAAAACACTAACAAAATAACTTGCTGTCCTTGCCAAAGATGTGCATGAGATGGTGGCATTTTTCTTTGTGGCAATAATAGCTATTTGTGGGACCTGGCAGTCTTTAAGCCTCTGCCTCTGCGCGGCATCTCGGCCTGATGTCTTTGCTTCAGAAGAGCTGTGCTGTCTGTTCTTGCTGGCTCAGTTGGCCAGCTGCCTCCCAGTCCACAGCTATGCTGACTGGCTTGAAATGTGGCTTCATTCTGTCTCTATGGCATTTTCCCTTTCCAGCTACTTTCAGATACCTCGCTTCCACTGGACAACCCCAGGAATTGCAGAGCGATTCCAATATAGTATGACTGTTCACAACCAGCAGGCCACGTACCCAGGAAAGAACCATAGTTGACTTTTTTAAGCAGGAGGATTTATTAGTCATAAACATGTCGCTTCCATCCTGTTCTCTATTGAACATAACCCAAATCAGAAGGCTGTGCTATTCCCTGGGAACTTTCTTCAGGAATCTGCACTTCAAAGCCCCAGGAGGTTTCTGTAAGTGATTCAGAGAGAAATCCAGTTTAAGGGTATGAGATGGAAATCTTGACTACCTCGGAGCATTCCCAGACCTCCATTATGCCTGCTCATGCAGTCTGAAAGGAATGTGTGTTTCCTTTAGAAGATTTGGCGGGCAAAGAAGAATTTGTAGGATGGTCAGTGTCTTTGCTGATGAGGTAGAAAGGCACAGATGAGGGTTGCCATGGCGATAATAGGTAACGTCTGAAATAGAGGGTTTCCGTGGGCATAAAAATGAATCAGCCTCATAGCGATCTGCTGTTGACAAGAATTGGTTCACAGGAAAGAAAATTATTCCTAGCTTTTTTGCACATGCACATTACTCTCTTTTTTAGTCATTCTTTGGGTAATATTTGCATTTCACTTTTAAATAAGAAGAAAATTATTTAAAAACAATATAACTATGCTTATTTCGGTCTACAACTGTTTCAACTTAAAATCACTTCACTTCTGTCCATTTTGTTCCTATGCTCTTGGAGTCGTTCACTTCCCTAAGCAGGGGCCGCACGACTCTTTCCTTGACACCTCCTGGGCTGGTGTCTCCCTGGTCTCTGAAACTGTATCATTTATCACTTTTTTTTTTTTTTTGGTAATCTGTAAACCTTTTTTTTTGTTTATTTTTAATTCTGCTTCATATTTTCTAGAAAAAACAATCCAGATATAATTTTCAACTATGATATATAATCATTTTATGAGTAAATAGGGTGTTTAGTTTCCTGTGAAGATGGCAACCCCGCTATTTGTAATCATTGCACTAGACTTTAACAGTGTAGCCTGGATTGGAAATAGATTTTTTTTTCTAACAATAACTTACATTTTCTAATCTGATTACAAGATAGTATATCGTAAAGCCCAACCTTCTGTTAATTTAAGGTAAAATGGTTATAAGCATGTGGTTTTCTCATTATCTCACATTTTATGTGTAGTTTGGGTTATAATATTCCTTATAGAATGTACCCGTGTTGTAGAAAAGTTTCTTAATGGTTTTGGGGAATTTTTAGTATGACTTGTATTTCCTGACCCAGGAAAAAAATATTACTGATCATTTGAGGTCATAATTCACTATACACAGTCAACAAAAGAGTTCATTTTGAGTTTTTGCTTTAAAATATACTGGGTGCTGCAAAGCTCCTTTCAGAAATATTGACAACATGCCACGTCATTGGCCTGGTCTGTTCATGGAGATATTCAGTGTTTCATCTTTGCATAAACTCATTTGCTATGGTTCATTGTCTCGTGTTATAGATATTTTTGTATATATCTGATATAATCACTGTATAACATATGTGATAGTTTCACTAATTGTGGTTAAACATGGACTACAGTGTTAGATTGTCTGAGGTGAAATCCTGGTTTTAACCCTTTCTTGCTATACGGCTTTGGGCAGCAGAAATTTACTTTATCTTACAGACTGTTAGATTCCTCTTCAGATCAGCACCTGCCAGATACTGTTACAGGTTTGTCTACCTGATGATACAGTCAAATTACTGGCAGTACTTCCCATGTGATCATGAGATCAAATCTACACGTCCGATTCATTACTTCATATGTTCATTCAACAAGAGGTTATTGACCTCTAGTGGATTTAGACTGCACAATAAATACTGAGATATGAAATAGTTGAGAAGCAGCATCTGCTAGAGGATCTTATAGTGTGTCTGAAAAAATAAATAAGAAAATCCGACTTTATATTCATGGTGAGTGTCATGGCTTGTACATAATGTCATGCGCACCACTGGAGGGATGGATGAAGCACACGATGAGACATGAGATCTGTACCTCTGTGGCGCTTCCCCACACAGCCCTCACCGCGTCCTCGGGAGGGTGGTGGGTGCTGTGCTCGCTCAGCCATAGTTCCGTCTTGCTCTTATGTAGTGCATTGTCATAAAATGTTCTTCCACTCTGTGGACACCAATCTTCTGATCAATAAAGGAACTTTGGTTTCCATCTTTACGTTTCCAGTGCCTCATCTGCTGTTTAGCTACAGCGGATGCTGGATAAAATTGACTTAGATGAATGCCTAAATGAGTCGATGAATGAATAAATGAATGAACAGAGTTAAGTGATTAAGGCAGGTGCAACGAGTGGGATGCGGATAGGAAAATATTGCTAATATGCTGTTGGTTTACATCTTGCAGTCAAGACTATTTGGAAAGTAGGCGACTGACTTTGAAAGGACAGGAGGTGAGATCAGACTGAAGTAATAATCTGATTCAGATAATGAAGGGCTGTGTAAGCCATGCCAATGATTCACACACAATTTTAGGAGATGTGGGAAGTATATTAATATTTTTAAGCGGAATAGTAACATTTGAGGCCTTTATTTGCAGGAGCGTGTTTTAATAGAGTGTAGATGGTAAATTCAGTCGAGAGAAAACAAAAGCACAGAAAAGTCAAACGTTTATAATACAGTTGAAATAATACAGGTAAGAAATGGTTAGAACCAATATTAGAATAGTCGTGCCTGTGGGAACATAACAACTAAGTAAATTTGGATGTGTGTTGAGAAGAAGAAGGAGGCGTGACTTCGTGATTTGCTGGTTGGTTATGCCATACTTATGTTGGTGAACAAAATGATAAAAAAAGTTAGGTTAGTTCAGAGCTGTTGAAAGAGAAGTACCAGTGAGATATCTTTGTGTGCACATTAGTAGTTTAGAGCTGAAGCAAAGAGGAAAAGAGGGGGAAGGTTAAGAAGTGAGCTTTTTAGAGAGCTAAGTACAAAACTCCCATAACTATGCCACACCCATATTCAAATAGAACATCCTATGAGTTTGAGTTGGTAATTTTGTCTGGATAGATTAGAATACAAATTGTGTATTTTGGAATTTTAGACTTCATTCAGTCTTGGTCTCTTTTCTTACAGACAATTTCAGCAGGTTACAAATAGTCATTCGTTTTTCTCTGAGGACAGGTTGAAGCCAGTAATACACTTTATTTTTTAAGATAAGGGAAGAGTTTTTCTTTTGTCTCCTTTGGAGACTGTCTATAAATAGAAATGTTTTTCCTGAATTATAGACGGAAGTAGTTTCATGAGACTGGTTATGGAATAAAAAAGGAGCTTTTCTGGTGTATTTCTGAAAAGGACAATTATAGACATGAACTACAATGAGTATGAAATTGACTGGGGCATTTGGTGATACGTGGTTTAACTTTCTTCCTGTATAACTTTGGCATACTTCCTTTTAGGAATGACCTCATTTATTTTTACCTACTTTTTAAAATATCATAGCATTGCTATTTTTATCATGATTTCAGGTATCCTGCAAGATTTGAAGAAATACATTTGGTACAGATTTTTTTTTAAAGGGTAGAGAAAAGCGTCATTTGTCTCCATTGATTATTTCCTTATAATTCAGCAATATTTACATTTATTAATTCAGCTGTTGTTTGATTCTGCCTCTTAGGATCTATACTAGTTGCAATTACAAGCTATAACTCTCTAACATGGTAATTTTATTTGCCTTTGGTTATAAATTGGATAAGAAAAGAGAAATATTTTGGAAATTATTTTGATACATTTTTCTTATATATTTATAAATTGTAACTTCTTTCTTATGAAAACCATTTGGTTTTATGGATTAGATAAAACTCTCTCTCCTAAGTTTCCCCAGGAAGTTGTTCAGAGGAATAATTTGTGATATATGTAGTCATTCAAAATTAATTCAAACAAAATAATTGTATAATTAAGCAGTGGTTCCTGCTTTCTCAAAATCTCATTATAGGAAATTCATCCTTTTTTTTTTTTTTGAGGCAGAGCCTCAAGCTGTCACCCTGGATAGAGTGCTGTGACATCACAGCTCACAGCAACCTCCAACTCCTGGGCTCAAGCGAGTCCCCTGCCTCCGCCTCCCAAGTAGCTGGGACTACAGGTGCCCTCCACAACGCCCGGCCATTTTTTGGTTGCAGCCGTCATTGTTTGGCGGCCCGGGCTGGATTCGAACCCGCCAGCTCAGGTGTACGTGGCTGGCACCTTAGCCCATTGAGCCACGGGCACCAAGCCGGAAATTAATCTTAATAAAAATAATGAATTATTAAAAAAATAATAATAATGAATTATTGAGTTCACATCGTATGCTAAGGATTGTTCAAAGAACTTTGCATGCATTATCTTATTTTGTTTTTATAGATTACCTATGAGGTATCATATTATTGCCATCCCTTTTTGGGACAAAAAAGACTAAACATGTTTAAATGATGTACCATCTAGGTTTATCTTGTTAATGAAGCTGAGATGCGTATATTTTAAAGCATTGGCCCACTTCATTGTCGAAAAATAAATACCTATTTGTTTCCGGCTTAACACTTAACTCAAAAGACACTGATTTTTCTCACTTTGTGATTATATTGGGGAGATTTCACATGTTTTCAGTCATCCTAAAATTTATTTATGTTATGCTTTAACATCTTTCCTGAACATCAACATTTGTTCCTATATCATGATTTAAGCAAAAATTTCCCCTAGATTTTAAAATCTTAATTACAGTATTCTTCTTCATCATTGTTATCTTGATTCTTCTCATCCTCATCGTCATCATATTGGTCAAGAACCTTAGTAGCCAATGTCAGTGATGATCATGTCACTACTCATGATTTATGCCTTATTTACAATCCATGATAATATTTGTCATACATATTATAACATATGTTTCTCACAGAAAAATGATTAATTCACTCATTCTATGTTGTCAACTAGTGGAAAAAAGTGAAAACGTGTTTAAATGCTGAAGGAATAATTTACTTTAGCCTTCCTCATTTTGAATATTTCCTCCCACAGGTATTACTCTAAATTTCTGTGGACTTTTTAAAAAAATAATTTTGAAATTATGCTGATCTTACGGAAAATTTAGGATTACACTGCAAATATCTTCCTTTCCTCTCAGGAAAATTTCCTGTATGCATTTTACCTAATAGTTTTTGTAAGTAGAGAAATAGCATTCATCAGCTTCCTCCTTTCTGTTTATAAAGTATATATGCATGTATGTATTTCAGAAGATTATGGGGGCACACAGGTTTTGGTTACATAGTTGGCTTTTGTATACTTTAGGTCAAAGTTGTTAAGTGCGCTCTTCACCCAGACAGTGTGAGGCAACGTACCCTTGCGATGCACCGAACAAGTGGGAAGTTACCCATCCCTCTTTCCCTCTCCCCCACTTGAATTTTGTTGACTTGCTCATGAGTGAAGTATCATGAGAATGGAAAAACAAACACCACATGTGCTCAATACTAAACAGGAAGTAGTTGACCAGCTTTACCTTTTCCTTGAACTTCACAGAGAGTTAAGTGACTTTTCTCTTAGCTGCATTTTCTTGACCTTGAATGTCAAAGTAGTACAACCTCTTGGTTTACTTGTTGCTGGCAGGTGGGAGCTCCTCTGAACACAGCGTACAAAATATGCAGATTTAGGGAGTAAGATACACCTGTACTAAGCTACTCAGGGCACCATCTAACTATTAATAAAAATGAAACAGCCCTTCAGAGCTTGTATTTCTCATCTGCCAAGTGCTTGTTACAATAACTGCTTGATCTAATTTTGCAAGTATTAAATAAAGTAATTTAAGTGTAACCTGCTGGAAAGGAACACTTACATCTTTTTCTCTCACCTTGGGCCTATTTATAGACTGGTCTTAGAAATTATTTCATTTTGCCATATTAAAAATGCAAATGTATTATGTAAGTCATTGATTTATAACACAAATTTTACAACTTTTTACAAAAGGTTTCTCAAGGATATGGGTTAGGTGATTGATTCAAATATCAAAAAGAAAATTTCCTAAATATTTTCTTTAGCCGGGCGCAGTGGCTCACGTCTGTAATCCTACTTCAGGAGGCTGAGGCAGGTGAATTGCCTGAACTCACAGGTTGAAAACCAGATTGAGCCAATACAAGACTTTGTCTCAAAAAAAAATAGCCAGGTGTTGTGTCGGGTGCCTGTAGTTCCAGCTACTTAGGAGGCTGAGGCATGAGAATTGCTTGAGCCCAAGAGAGTTTGGAGTTTCTATGAGCTGTGATACCACAGCACTCTACCAACGGAGACAAAGTGAGACTCTTGTCTCCAAATAAATAAATATATATGTTCTTTAATTATCTGCTTTTCCCCCATCTTCAAATATGCTCTTTCTCTCACCTGCCTCAGACTCTTCTCAGTCTGACCATTATCCTCTATCCATCTCTTCTTAATCACCTCCTCTCTTTCCCCGAGGACCAAACCAACAACTAGAAGAAGAGCTGTCACCAAAACGGAATCCTGGCAATTGTTAAGTAACCAGCAACTCCTCTTCCTTAGGTTTAAACTGCTGTGAGAGGTGACGAAAGGTTTTGGACATGACTTTAGTACAGTGTCTAAGACCGTGCAAGTTAGTGGGCATTCGGCAAAACATCCTTTCCTTATTTGCTAGTCATTTACCTGTTCTAGGTAATGTCTACTGAAATTCTCTTTAGTATACTATTGTGATTATATCTAGTGTCAATCATTCTACCCGAATCCCTAAAACAAACACTGATCTTACCAGGAAAATGCCTCACTTTAAGCTTAGATTAATAAGAGTCTTTAATCTATGTTGTTGTTTCACTCTAACAGTGTAATTTCTAAGAACTTTTTTTCATGTTCTTTTTTTTACGTCTGAATTTCCTATTAGAGCAAATTCAAATTTCCTGTTGAATTACTTGATGCATAATTTATGGAAAATTTCTGCAGGCCACTAGTGGACTTTCCAAGATTTTTATAAACCATCCCCAATAATTGCTCCCCTATTGCTTATATCATTGGAAGACTGACCTTTGAAATATGAAATCCTGGAGTGGCCCACAGTGATGTGTTTCTGGAGTGTTGTTTGCCTGAGTTAGTACTCGGTGTTATGAGTGGTGATGGTTTCTAGGTCTGCATCAAACAATTGCCTGCAGAGAGCAACTGGGAAGTGCTACACTAAGAATAAGAACTTCAGAGAGAGATAGTCTGTTTTCTTCTAAAAATAGAAGGCAAACTAGGCCTAGCCAATAACGGAGAGGGGCATTGCATTTAGCCCAGGAACACCTCCCACTTTTGCATGTTTCCATTTTGTCTGTAAGTACTAACCTCTGAAACGTACCTGGTATCTCAATCACATAGATATTATTCTGAGCTAGTGACTCTTTGGGGAATAGCCCCATCACCCAGTCCTTACTGATGAGGAATTTTACCTAATGAAGAATTTTATTCACTCTAGCTAGGGCAATCTGCATTTTAAGTGATGACTCACAAAGAACCCCACTGATTTCAAAGGAATGAAACATGGAAGATGTACTTCAAGGCAAACTGTGGAGAGACAGAAACAACGTCTGACCTTGAGAGCACAGCAGTCTTCTCCACCTTGTGGAGTGCAGGCGTTCGTTAACTGAACGTCCAGTGGGTACTGGGAATGACAGACACAAAGCCTGCCCCTGTTTTCTAGGAGCAGGAGACAGAAAAATATAAATCATGGTACATACAATGGCCAGGGCTAATTAAAGACAAAAAGCACTTACAATAAAATTTTTCCAATGTGCTTGAACATTTGAATTCCAGAAAAAGCCTTTCCTCCTTTTTCCTGTCCTTTTCTGTGGAAAATTTGCTCTATTTATTCTCTATACCTTAGGGAAGGGGGGTTCTGTCCCTTTTTGTGACAAAACCTAATGAAGTTGGAAATATGAAGACATTTGAAGAGTTTTAATGAAATGAGAAAATGTTATCTCTCATCACTTTCAAGACTCATAGTCTGGTGGCTGCTGGGTCAAGAACTTGGCCAAGTGACCTTTGGAGCCTTTTACTCAGTTAGGCCTCTATTTGTGGGAGGGATGCAGCTTGATGTCATTCAAGACTGTGTACCTCTAACGTTCTAAAATTGTAGGATCCCTCTCTGTTCCATTAGCACTAGTTTTAGAAACACTGATCATTTGATTTTTGAAAACAAAATTATATTGTTTTCCATGTATTCCTGTTTTATTGATGAGTCATTTGAATTTTTGAGTAATTGAAAGGCTTGTGCACACCAACATTTTGAGGACTGAATATTCAGAGTCACTTTTTATAGCTCTAAAGTCCACATAATAATTTATTTTTACTCACATTGGGAGACAACAGGTTCAGATTCTTCATTTCACATGTTCAGTAGAACTTCCCCTTGATGTCCAGTTCTTAACAATAGCTGGGTCATAAGAAAAACTTCGATCATTTATTTTGTTTGCATTCCTTTGAAATTATAGTAACAGAAGTTTACATTTGTTAAATGTCATGTGAGTGTGAATTTTTGGTGAAGCAGTAGGCAAGAAAAATAGCAATAGGCAAAATCTGTTCAGATCTTTATGCCTTATCTTCTTTCACTCTGAAAACAACCCTGGAAGTTTAAACATTATTAGGAATAAAACAGGATGTAAGCTTTCCTGTTGCCTCAAAATTCTGGTGAAAACTTTATAGTTCCAAAAAAAGTAGGTATATGATATAATCCCAACATTCTAAAGACAACTGTTAGCAATAATTTAATGACTGAGCTATAATGTAATATCATTTAGTGACTGAGCTTATGGTTAAAATCTCACCCCTAACTTTCCAACAGTAAATAGTCAATTGAAAATTTGCAAAGTCCAAAAGTAGAAGAATCTTTATCGTGGTTATGAATTCTTTAAGAGAGCCAGGCTAGAGATGATGGCTTCCTGCAGTAAATGGAGCTTTGGAACGTCCAGCACCAAGGTGCACTAGAGCAAAGCAGGAGAGCTCCTGGGCATCCATGTCTTGGATTATAAAAGCATTAAAGCAGGAGGACAAGTGCTTGCTCCCCAGTAGAAGAATGTCATGGGCTGGAGTGTGGATGCAGGAGTCTGGCCTGGCAGAATAAATGTAAGGGGAGAATTAAGTCAAGTCTACTCCTGCATCTTGGGATAGCAAGAATGTGTAAGTTCCCTACAGGCCAAATGGTCACTGATGAACCAGCCCATCCAGGTGGCCTGAAAGGATATTAAGACTAGTGGTGTCACTAGAGTCCTCGCAAGACAGCAATTAAAGCGAACAGGTCAGGATAGAGTCCAGGGTGTGCAGAGAGCTGCATCCACTGATTCAGAACCATGGTGTAAATGCCCGTCACTCGCAGAGTATCCATTAAATTCAAGAGTTAAGGGTACAGATGAAACTTACTAAATGCAGAATACAAATGTCTTCATACTAAGAAAATGCCCTGAAGGCTATGTTAAACAGTTTGATGAAAATATTTCAGATTATATATGAAGCCAGACCATTGTACCCCATGATTTCACTAATGTACACAGCTATGATTTAATAAAAAAATAAAATAAAATAAAAACAGGAGACAAGTTTTAAAGTAAAAAAAAAAAGAGTTAATTGCAAGCTTCTTCAGCTAAATACACAGATTTTGCTTCTTTCCTTTAACCTTTTCCCCAAGTAGACATTTTCAAAGTATGAGTAAGATAGGAGAAGTAGGTAGAAGACGGACAGAATTGGCTTCTTCCCTCTTTAGGTCTCTGGTAGAGGAACCTGTCACGGGGAGTGGGGTGGGGGAGGAGAAGGTTTTACATGTTTTAGTCAAATATGCAGCTGTTGGCTTTTCAACAGCTCAAATATATGAAACTGAGTCTTAGTGATTATGACAAGATTTTTTCTTTAAAGAGTTGAAAAGCTAGAGAATACTGCCAAGCTCTTATTTAAGAGCTGGGGAAGGAAATTCTACATTCTCCAAAGCCTATCCTTGGAAATAAAGTATGAGTATTCTTCTGTGAACTCCATAGATAAGCTCAGTAAATAAGTTGCATATGTAATAATATTCATCTGTCATAGAAAATAGACACTTAGAAAAGTTAAGAAACTTTGGTGACCAAAGACAACCACTTTGAAAATTATAGAAAAAAAGAAAAATGCAGTCTGACCCTAAACACATGCTCCTAACTTCTATGCAGTTCTGCCTATGAACATTAAAAGGATTTAAATTTAGTTGTAGATATGTTCACAGTAAGGAAGAACAAGATTTTTACTCAATTTTTATTTTACTGACTAATGCAATGATTGTATGTTCTTGAACCCAGACTACTTGGTATTCTCTTCTTTATGTTACCACCCTTTCTATGGAAATTCAATTCTGAATTCAGAGCTACTTACCAGGAATTCCCTAGACGTACTTGACACATTATATTTATGATCTGCCAACTTGAACTCATTAGCTCCACATCCCCAAATGAGCTTCACATACTGAAAAATATCCACATGCTCTAGTCTTTTCCTGTGTTCTGTTTATCACTAATCAATAGCACAATATTCACTGAGAAACTCAGGTCCACGTTATATGAAATGTATTTGACTTTTTTTTCTTTCTAATCTTCAGTGAATCACTAAATCCTGGTAAATCTACTCCCTAAAACTTCCCATGTACTTTTTCTTTCTCCTTTCTTACTGACAACATATTTATTCTGGGCCTCAGCATCTGTCCCCTGGCCAAGTGTAATAGCTATCTACTCTCTTGCAAATACATTTTCCCATTGATATAACTAGGGACTATATGACACAAAAATCTAATTGTACCTGTCTCCTGATTAAAAACCACTCAGTAGCTTAGTGTACCATTCCTTATCACAGCAATCAAGAGCCTTAACAGCCTGATCCCTGCCTATTACATACAGCCTAACTCCAATATCCTCCTGACACTAGACCTCCATCATGCAACACTATTTGCAATCCACATATTTTGCACGTTTGCACATTTCTCTTGCCTAAAATGTCTTTCTCAATTCATGCATTTATTAATCAAATAATTATCATTGTACACTTGTTTTGTGGACTGGCACTGGGAATGCAATGATGATCTAAACAAATGTGAACCTTAGAATTAAGGACTTTAAACATCTGATTACAAATGTGAAATCACATATTTAGAACACTATTGATGATCACAATTGTGTAAGTAAGCAGGATAAAGAAAGAAGAAGAGAATGTTATAAAGATAATTTTCCAAGGGAATATGACCTAGTTTATGAGATAAAAACCCAACTTTTCTGAAATAGAGACTTTGGGATGAGGTTGCTAGGTCAATGGAAGTTGGCTATGAAGACGGGTGGATGGTGGGTCTTGGGCTGGAAGAGAAAGGAGGCACCTTCTAGACAGTGGAAAAGCCTCTGCCATAGTTCAAAGGTGCAAGGCTGCAGGTCTGCTAAGGTACTAAAAGAAGGCAGTGCATATCCTCCTATTAATCTAAAATTTAAAAAAAAGAAAGAAAAGGAAGGAAGTATGGCTGTAGCATTAAGTACTCAAATAGCAGTAGACGATGGTCTACTGGAAAAATTCTGATTTATTTCTGTCAATTAGCCTTGAGTGCTGCCTTCCTCAGCCACTCCTTGCCTTTTCGCCCCCCCTCCTCCTGTCTCGGGTACGGAGCTCACCCTCTTCCTGTGCTCTCACTGTAACAGTCACCCAGCTCATTGACGCGCTGTCACATCGGGTTGTAACTCTCTGTTTACGTATTTTTTCCTCTCATTAAACCGTGAGCTTTCTAAGGAAGTAACAGTGAGTCACGTTTGTGTTCCAAACATCCGTAGTGCTAACATATGAAAGAATATACTTCAAGTATTACCTCCTCTCACCGTTTATTTCCTGACCTACTGTTATTTTTACTTGGGTGTCCAACTTGCCCCTCAAATTAAAAAAAAAAAGTCCATATTTCTTTGGGAGAAAGTTTTGTTTTCCCCTTTCTTTTCATCAAGGCACTGCCATCCTCTAGTCTACCAAGCAATAAAAGAGTTATCCGTTCTTCATCCTTCTCACTTTTCTCCCACGTTCTTCACAAATGCGTTTTAATGGTTTCTTGAGTCTTTTGCCCTACGGTTCTACCTTAGTGCAGGCCTTTCTAGTTTCTTACCTGGGCTATTAGCATAGATTTTTCACTGTGTTCCAACTTCAGAATTGCTCCTCACACATTATTAAAGTGGAATTCACATCTAATCACGATACTGGCCTAAAGAGACTTCTCCAATGACTTCTCTTTGGTCTAGAGTAAAATATAAACTCTACAGCAGAACGTGCTAAGTGTTTCGTGGTCTCCTCCTTTCCCGCCATCTCTTCTCTGGGTCTCACTAGAACCTTTATCTAAAGTCCTGTTGAAGTGTGTGCCGAGCTCCTGCTGCACCGTGGTTTCTGCCCCTGGAAATGGCTATTTCCTCCATCTTTCCAGAGAAAATTCTCTACATATTCCTACTCAGCAGTATCTAATCAGGCGTCCTCAAACTTTTTAAACAGGGGTCCAATTCACTGTCCCTCAGACAGTTGTAGGGCCGGACTATAGTTTAAAAAAAAAAAAAAAAACTATGAACAAATTCCTATGCACACTGCACATATCTTATTTTGAAGTAAAAAACAAAACAGGAACAAATATAATTCACATCCCCACATGGGGTCCCTGGGCCGTAGTTTGAGGACCCCTGATCTAAATTTTACCATAAAACTCAGTTGAAGTTTCTCCCTTCCAGCATTCCATCCCTTGACACCTTCCTTTGTGAGGCATTTCTCTTACCCCTTTGTCATGATCTTTTTAGCATAACATTAGTGGTAAACTCGCTCTCTCGCCAATATTTTTGAGTTCCTCAGATTAGAAATTTCATTTCCTTTCTTATTGCCAGCACCTGGGAATTGTGACAGATTTAACATAGTTTTGTTTAAACAGTGAAACATTTAAAGCTGAAGATAGTGTGCTGTTCCTCCACTCAGTGAGAAGATTGGCGATGGCTTAAGGTCCAACAATAAATACATAAGTGAATTAATTAACTATACAACAAAAATTTCCTGCGACTCTTAACACCATTATACCCTGTACAACAATGTTGTAAAACAGATTACAACAATAATTTTCACTTTTATGTTAATTATAAAATAAATAATATTTTAATAGTTGATTAGCTTTTAAAAATACGACAATTTAAAAATTAAATTGTTGTTTGTGTCCAATTGTATTTTTCTGTGTTTTGCTTTTCTTTGGAAATTTTAATGAGAACTTCTTTACTCCCTTCACTAAATCCAACTATCTAGTTCCTAAGCCTCTTCCTATTTAAATTAAAATCTCTTTTCCTTTATTTCTAAAATGTGACTAAGTTGTAAATTTGTCATAGATATTTATTTCAATCTTATTACTGTAAGGACAGTCAATAGGTGCTATTTTTAATCACTGTATGCACAGTTAAAACTTATTTTACAATATAATAACACATATATTATAGTACCCTAATATATTATTATGCATAGAGTATTTTATTAAAATATTAAATAAAAATATTGTTAAAAGTTCTAATCACATGGCATTGATTTTAGACAAAGGGACCCCTAAGACAATGAAGCAGGTAAGAAAACCAAGTCTCTCTTTAGATACTAAAACAAACATAAGTTCCTAAATGAAAATATCTATGTCTTTTGATAATTTGGATGTTAGAATTCTATATTCTCTATGGGCCTGCTAATTTTAACATAATGATGTTATGGAAGTAGAAGTCATGAATGCGAAAATATACCTTTTCCAAAAAGGAAATTGACTTGCTTGATGAGAGCTATAACATTTTGTGGCTTATACTGAAACAGCTATTTTGGTGCAGGGACATTTTGAGTCCTCCATTTTACATAGTTGTTTTTAAGATGAGGACCATTATTTAAGGTGGCCCCTACACAAACTCTTGACCTTTCAGTTTTTAACAGTCAGAAAACTTGAGTATGGCTTACATTCCATGCTATGCATGGGCCATATCCTCTTGCTGGCTCTCACCCAGTCCTGAGAAACTGAGATGATGGGACAGGGGCATGAGCAATTAGGTAGGCTGTGAATGGAGCCTGGGATGTGGAGAGAGTCAGAAATATGTCCTGCATCAGGAAGGGAGGGATGGACAATCGTGGTGTAATAACTCATCTATTAAACCTATTTTCCTCGAGAACTATTGTGTTACAAGTACAGTTCAAAACAGACAAATAGGAGAGAGAAAGGGAGGGTGAATAGCTTAGTGTGAATGCAATGTTCAGGAAGCTGCTACAGGGAATGAGTGTCACGATGGCAAAAATAGGTGATACTGGAGAATTGAGTGGCGTCTAGCAATCTAGAGGTCAGAGAAAGTCTCCTTGAAATATTAACATTCAGGTACAGAACTGAAGGAGGAGGTTTTAGCTGGGTAAAGAGCTTAAGTGTCAGAGATATCTATGACTCAAATAGCTCAACAATGAAAATGGCAGAATCATATTTTTGGAAAGCAATTTTATATAAATGCACCAAAATACAGGTGCTTCAGAGTTTCCTGTGTTGGATTTCAGTTTCAGATCTGCTGATGATCACAAAGAAGTTGGATAGTTTCTTTTGGATATATTGCCTTTAAATTGAGTTTACGAAAGTAATAGATTTGTAGAGCTGTGTAGGGGCTTAGAATCCAACTCCTTAATTTTTCCTCTATTTTTTATTTGAGTGTCCAAAATAGGAACCGCATTATAGGAAGCACTTTCACAACATTCTAAAATGCTATCAATTTTGAAAATAACGAAGTTAATTCAAGACCATACAAATAAAGAGACAGTTTTTGTAGGGTGTATACACCCTACAAAGGTCCAACAATAAACACATAAGTGAATTAATTAACTAACTTAAGGCCCAACAATAAATACATAAGTGAATTAACTATAAAATAAAAATTTCCTGTGAAATATGAAAATATTTACCTTTTCCAAAAAGGAAGTTGACTTGCTTGATGAGAGCTATAACATTTTGTGGCTTATACTGTATATATATATACACACACATATATATGTTCAGAAATTATGATTATGATTAACTGCAATATAAATCTGTAGAATATTGTCTAACATAGACTATATTTATGTGGAAATAGAATTAAATACCATATATTTGGCATAAAGTGACAAGTGCTTAATGATTATGAATTGATGACCGGGGAAAGTAAAGTAGATTAAATCAATAAGAATTATTTTAATTAAACATTGTCTAGACTGTTTAGGAATATTTTTAACTCTTCCTCATTTTATTCAAGTTTCAAATTACATGAATTATAAATCACACATATTTTAAAAACAGAATACAATATTATCACTTTTAGCAAATATACAGAAATATTAGAAACAGCTCCTTATTGCATGACCACATAGATGAAAATATACGTTTAACCCCAAAACTATCAAGTTTAGCATTAAAACTGAATTTTAATAAACCATACTCCTGTCTCTCTATTACTAATAGCCTGTATAAATGAGAGCAGCAGGTAGAATAGATTAAGCTAGTCTAGTCACACACCGATCCCTTGGATGACGCTAAGAAGCTAGAAAGTGGTGTGTAACAGGACTTATAAACATCAACGGCCAGATGTTACCCAGGAGCTCAAGAGATAGAGCTGTAAGATCTTTCTGCTTCCTGCAGCATATGAGTTAGTAAAAGTGTAAAGAAGACGACTTGGCTATTTCTTAATTTGTTTTCAGTATAATTTAGAAGTGGCTCTTCCTGAAAGAAAAATGTAGGTAAATAAACTCTGAAGTGTATATATTGCCCAGAAAGAAATTCAATCCATATGGATGCAATGAAAATTACTCTAGTTTCAGACTTCAGATTTATTAGCCATTGCAAACAAAAATATTTTTCTCCTAAAAATATATTTAATCGTGCTAACAATTTTAGATATTTTTGTAAAAGACGTGTTTATAAATTTTAGGAACAGAAATTTTATTTTACTTTCTGTGAATTACAAAGCATTTTGTGAGGCCTCCAAATTTAAGAATTAGGAAATTGAAGAGTAGCAGGAACTGCCAATCTATAATTGAATGCGTCTATCAATTATTCATTTATGCATTCATGTGCAAGGTAAAAAATTAGAGAAACTCAGACCCTGCTTATATCCCACGCAGGGAGATAGTACAATGCAATATATATCATGAAAAGGTAAGCATGTCATCTTAAGGAAGTATGGGACCTTCAGCTTAAACTAAGCTACACTATGTATCAATTTCCAGACATAACATCCAAGCTGATCTTGAAGCTCTTACAAGTGCTACCTAGAAGGAAGGCATAAAAGGGTTTTCTGGGTTACAAGACAACAATGCAAAGACAGAAACATTACTATTCCTTTACCACTAGGAAAATTGCAATTTTGGTTGAAATAAGGGCTATGCACAGAGACAGAGATATAACAAATCATATGTTTAGAGAAGTTATCCAAGATGAAGGCCGGTGTTTGATCTGTTAACACAGTGAGTTTAGCCTTGAAGCAGTGGAAACTGCCGAACATTTTACTTATTAAGAAATATATTTGAGACACAGACACACCAGTGGATGACAAGGTAGAAAGTCAGGGTGGAATTGGGAGCGGGAGGGGTTGCTGGTGACTGGAGAAGCTGTGAAACAGGTCCAGCAGAATTGCTGTAAGTATTAGTAGGCTGTACATGAACAGAGAGAAGCAGCTTTCGAGGTATGTAGATGCTAAAATTTATAGCATTTGTTGATGGTGGGAGAGAAGAGACAGTGAGTTATGTTGGGACATCTTTCATTTGGGGTACCTTTGAGATATAGAAGTGAAGTAACCCCATCTTTTATTATCTGACACACCAGACTATAATTTTATGAAGAAGTATATCATTTTAATTCATTCTTGTGGCTTTGCTTGTGGAATAGAATTTTAAATTATAAGGAGGATGTGGTCTGTGGAATCAAATGTGTTATACGTGGGCACAGGGGTCACAGTAGAAGCCCTGAGTATGGGAACCGTGGCTCTGCAAAGGAATATCAAGAGGAACAAAGACAGAACATCTGAGTAGGTGTCCTGGCCGAGAAATCGACAGGCTGTTGTCTGGGGATCCTAAAATAAATACTGAAAAGTGTACCCAGCATGGCAAAATGAGCTTAAGGTGATGGAGAAGAGGCCTGAAATCAAGAAGATGCATGCTTACGTCAAATAGTCAGTGATTTGTAAAATAGAATACGATTACCAACAAGATTTTGCAATCAAAAGGAGTAATCAATAGTCCTACCAAGCACAACTTTCCTGTGTGGTAAAGATGGGATTCAGAATGCAGAGAACAAAATGGGGAATAAACCTGAGAATCGGCAGCCTATCAGTGGAGAGAAATCTTCCAGAAGCGTCTGTGAAAGGGATCATGTGATTGAAGGGTTAAGAAAGAGTGGCTGGTGAATCTGGAGAACCACACAGCATCAAGGGGACTTTATAAAGTTCATCTTTTGTTATGTCATTATTCAAGATGCGGTTCTGCTAGGAACCAGCCTCAAGCCAGGTTTGCTGAGGCTTTGCTGCACCTGGGAAAATCCACCCTCGCCAGCCCAGCCTACCTCCAGACTGAAAGCTGCTGCTCCTGAAAGTTCTGGCCGTCTTCTGTGTTACATTTGTTCATTGAGGAATTGTAAGCCAACCCTCAGCCCTTATGAGCTTTATTTTGTCAGTTTTTATTTGTCGCGTGGACGTGCAGTAGAGATGCCTCAGTTCCTTTCAATGCCCAACACAGATGGGACCACGATGGTATTCTGAAAACACAGGTCGCCTTGCTGAGGGCCCTCAAGGTCAGGCCTCCCTGCTGCCCTTCTCTGGCGCTTGGGCGCTGTCCAGGGTGCTGAGTGTGGGGACGCAGCGGGGACAGCCTGGCCGCCTGGGGCAGCTCTGCTCCCACCCGCGCATCTCGGCCTCCCCCGAGACATCGCTGCCGTCTCTGCCTCCCGCGAGGCTCCCCCAGGCCGCTGCTCCCCGCTCTGTGGATGGATGACGGTCCACTATCATGTGACGGTCAACCCTTAGGTCTTTTAATTCTTTTTTATTGCAGCCACTGTATAAATCTGGAGACTGAACTGAGACAGCCTCGGATTAACACATTACCGTCTGCTCTAAATCACCTTCTCTTGAACCTGTACTTGTCCAACCAAGAATCTGTATCTCTTTCTTTATGGGGGGGATGGAGGGAAAGTTTATTATTTTTCCCTGTGAATACACTGCAAATATATTCAGAAAGGTCACAGCCTACCGAGGTCATAAGTAGGGAAATGCCGATTTGTCTCAAAGCAGAATAAGACCTTCCTCAAACTTATATATGATATATCACCTGTCTCGCTACGGTGATGTGATAGGAAATAAGGCAAGGTCAACCCTGCCTTGTATTCTTAGCTGAGAGAACCAGTGTAGACTCCTATTGTTTGAGAGGTAAACCACAAAACATTGTTTTATTATCTAGAGTTCCTATTTTTTTATTTTTATTTATTTATTTTTTTCGAGACAGAGCCTTGGCTGTCGCCCTGGGTAGAGTACTGTGGCATCACAGCTCACAGCAACCTCCAACTCCTGGGCTTAAGCGATTCTCTTGCCTCAGCCTCCCAAGTAGCTGGGACCACAGGCGCCCACCACAACCCCCTGGCTATTTTTTTTACTGTAGTTGTCATTGTTGTTTGGCAGGCCCGGGCTGGATTCAAACCCACCAGCTCCGGTGTATGTGGCTGGTGCCTTAGCCGCTTGAGCAACAGGCACCAAACCAAGAGTTCTTATTCTTATCATTCCACATTCTTTCAGCCTACTTTTTGATAAGGGAGCCAATAGTTAGCTTATATTCCAAAATTTAAACATTTATTAGGGTACAGCAAACATAGAACTATTTCAACAGCTACCATAGAACTGTTATAACATGTTATAAAAGGTTATAACTGTGTATAGTTATAAACATATACATTTAGATTCAAAGTGTTTGAGCACATACCAGATGTGTGTGTGGGTGGGGAAGGTGCTAGGATTCTGAAAATGCAACTGTAACAACAATGATAATAATGGTATACATAGTATAATAATAATATTTAGTAACTAGTTGTAATATCCTGGTCATTTTTGTTCCGTTATTCTCTTATTTATAAGGGTGGCATCTGTGGCTCAAAGGAGTAGGGCGCCGGCCCCATACCAGAGATGGTGGGTTCAAACCCAGCCCTGGCCAAAAATAGCAAAAAAAAAAAAAAAAAAAAGTGGAGAATACATTTGTCAAGTTCCAATAACAAAACCACTACTGGGATATTTTGGTTGGTCTATACATCAACTTGTGGAAAGCTAACATGTTTAATAGTTTGAGTCATATATTTATGAACAAGCTAAATGGTATGATTTTCCACTCATCCAGCTCTAAAAGCCTTTCACTATTCAGTTCTATGTCTTTCTTCTTAGATCCTTTCTTTCTTTATAATGATTGTGTTTTTAAATTTTTAAATGAAACTCATTTACTTTTGTCATTAAATTATCATTCCAATTGTGCTCTAACCAGAGAATTGTGGAATGCTCTTTCATGTAATGTTATTGGTCTCTGGTCTTTCTGGGACTACAAGCAGGTCATAGATAATTCTGTTTCTTTTTTAACTACAGTCTTAAAATTTTCTTTGGAAAACTTCTCCTGGAGATAAAATTCTTCAGTGTTTACCTACTCTCTAAACGTCTTCATTTCCCCATCCTTGATAAACTGTGTCACTGACTGACAATTCTAGGTTGACAGTTATTTTCTGCTAGCTCATAGTAGACATTATTTGACTGTCTGTTGGTTTGTGATTTTGCTATTGAAATATGTGCAATCATGCTGGCTGTCTTTCCCTTTAGTTGACATGGCTTTGATTTCTGTGCTGTCAAGATTTTATCTTCATCTTGTGTTTGGCGGTTCTGATGCCATATATCTGGGTAAGGATATCCTCCAGTTGATTTCCTTGTGGAATATATTATACCTTCCAGAACTCTGGAAGAACTTCTTAACCACTTCTTTAATATTTGTGACTATTCTTTCTTTGAATATTTCCAATGTTTGATTACATTCTTTACCAAATTTTTTAATGAAAATTCTATTTTTAATCTATGTGTTTTTATAGTTTCTTATTGTGCACCTATTTTGGATTTAAAAAAGGAAACACAGCCCATGTATCTACAGAAGATATTCTGTACTTGACTAGTGCAAACTCTACCATCAGTTGTGTATAGTTTCCACTGGCTCTTCAATATACTGACATCACTTCTCCTTTTTGAGAGCTTTGGGTTTGGTCACTTCATCTGTTGTTGTCACATAGAATAACATTAGGAAACTTGTCTCCAAAGATGTTTTTTCTGCTTTTTCTTTAAGTAGAAAATGATAACAGCTCATCAAAAACACTTCAGCACCCCTCAAATATTTGCAGAAAATATCCTTCAGCCAAGCTTCCTTTTTGAGTTCTTTTCCCCTAGAAATGTCGCTATTGGAAACCTGCATCATCAAGTAGCCTTCCCTTTCAACCTGCACAAACCTTTAGGACAATTTCCTGCACATTGGTTTCTCAAACTGTTCTCCTGTGTTGGGCCTGGCTCCTTGCCCTGGTTTCCAGGTGTTTTTCTCCCTCCAGCCCAGCCCCAGGGCCTGCTGCTCAGGTTATGGTTACACGGTTGTTTGGGTCTGGAGGGTTTTGTACAGCAGGGAGCTCAGGGCAGCCACCATGAGTGTGATTGTAAAGGGGTGACTGATGGGGAAGAGCGTGTGTGTTTGTGTGTGTTGATTCCCAGAATTCTTTGTCACTCATGTTATCAGAAGGCATTAGTGTTTTTTAAATAGTTATTTCACTGTGATTCTATTAAACATACACTAGATAAAGAGAATAAAAGTAAATACAGCACCACTGAGTGCTTTCCAGATATTAGGAGGTTACAATTACACAGAGAGCTTAAAATTTGAGAAAGAAACAGCAAGTATTGCAGGGCGGTCCTCTGGGTGGGCTTGGGTAGACCCAGTTTTCCCCCCTTCATTGCTGTGGTTTTCAAGATTAACTGAGGAATGTATTGCAATGCAGTGTTTGAAGTGAGGGTGCCTGGCCAGAGAAGTCTGGCCTTTGTTCAAGTCCCCTCTAAAAACTGGTTGTCATTTAAGGCCCAGGATGTCATGTTTTACTCAGGGTACATGGCCCAGTATGGCTCTCTGTGGCTCCCTGGCTGTGGTGAAAGAGTGGTTCTTGAAGATGAGGTTATACTAATGCCACTCAGTGTCATACGTCCTGGGGACCACTCATCTCCATTCTAGACTTCTTTTGTTCCTTCATGCCTGCCCGTGGGCAATAAACTCTCATCACATAACTTGTTTTCAAGAGTGCTCTTTCTCACCAGAGTGAGGAAGCTGGTGACCAGTACCCAATGAACCTGATTCACAGATACACAGAGACGCATTCTACAGTTTCTAAGGCCTCCCATAATTTAAAGGGAATACAAAAATATTTATCAATAGAATTGAAGTCAAGAAAAGAGACAAAAGGCAACGTGAAGACAAAGGATCTTTTAAAGAAAACAGAATATAAGGCTACAAATAATCAATGAATATAAACAGAGTAAATTCACCACTTCAAAAACCATGAGAAGTGGATTACATTAAGGAAAATATCTGGTAACTTAGTTCTTTTAAAAAAACACACTTAGAAATTAAGATGTACATACACACATTCAAAACTGAATTAACTGAAAATTTTCCTAACTCAAAATTAGGAAATATATCCAGAGAAGTGTCAACTTAAAATAAGCTGCTACAAGCAAAATTAATAACAAAACAATTAGAATTTGCAAAAAAGATCATTAATAAGGAAGCAACTACATAATGGTGATAAGAAAAAAATTTGAGGAGCACCACACTGTTTTATTTTTATTTTATTTGTTTGTTTGTTTATTTATTTATTGCTGTGTGATAACACAATTTTCAAATAAGATAAACCATTAGGTGTCAGCAATGTACAAGGGTGCCGATTAAAACTATAATAATATATACTGATAGTAAATGATCAACGCAAGTCATGTTATTATTTCCTGTAATTGCACATGTCAAATGTGACTTGCGTATGACAAATTACATACAGTTTTTTACTTTCTTAAAAAGCAGAGCATTGTGGACGGCACCTATAGTCCCAGCTACTGGGAGGCAAGAGAATCGCCTAAGCCCAGGAGTTGGAAGTTGCCGTGAGCTGTGTGACACCACAGCACTCTACCGAGGGCGATAAAGTGAGACTCTGCCTCTACAAGAAAAAAAAAAAAGCGTATACATTTTTGACACCTTCTGTTTATTAATTAAAACAGGTGTTCAAAGCAATAAATTGGCAAGCCACAATAAATGTGGAGAATTTGTGACTTTCCTAGGTATGGTTCTACACAAATAAAAGTAAGTCAGCATGGAAATGATGTCCAAAGGACAACTTAATACTTTTACTCTGACAAATAAATTTACAGCTGTGTGCTCAATAATGAGAATACATATTATTTTCAAGAATATGAAAAATATTTCCAAAATTTTACTGTGAATGTGACACAGATCTCAAGCCTTACTAAGTAATCCAGTGTTTTATATCACACTTAATTTTTTGAAAGAGGATCAATTAAATGATTATTAAAGATCCTGACTTTTGAAAACTTATCATTTCAATTTTAAATACTACATTGTTACAAGAAAAAAAAACAATAAAAATGACAGTATAATCACAAATCTTTGCTAAGATTTTCATTATTAGAACATATTTTGGCTTGCACCCAATATTGCTGTTAGAACCTAAACACAACTGTCAATAAATTAGCAAAAATATTTAAGATTTAAGCATTATCACAAGAAGTTAGAAAAATAATAGGCTAATGTCTTTCAAAGTAGCAGAATGAAGAGCATAAAGATGAAGCAGAAATTAATCAGATAAAACAAAGAAACAAAAAAATTAAGGAAAGGAAAACATGATTCTTTGAAAACAATTTATGAAAGTTGACCAAGAAGTGAAAAGGGTGTAAATAAATAATATTAATAAAATCAGAATATATTAGTACAGTTACATTAGAAAGAGAAAAAGGAATATTGTGAATAATTTGTGCAACTATAATTGAATGGTGTAATAAAATAAGCCACTATTTAGAGGAAAAAACAAGTAAAATCACAAAAGTTATTCCAAGAGAAACAGAAAATCTGCAACTGCTATTATTTGATAAAGTAGAACTCAGTACTGCTGCTGTGATGCAGAAAGCCCCGCGTGAGGGCTGGGGGACGCACCACAGCTTTGCAGCCCTGGAGGTCCCTTCTGATCTTTATCTTTCACAAAGTCCATTTCCTTATCTTTCTCAGACCTCTTACTGGTCTTATCATTGTAAATTATATACAATTATGTACAACTGTGACGGCTGATGTCTCCCTGTTTTCATGGTTTCCATGCCTCTTCTGGCTGGATTCAAATGTTCCTACAACATTTCTGGTAGAGTGCTCAACCTTTTATGAGACTATTTGACAATATTTTTCTTTAGTTTTCTAAAACCAAGAAGAATTTTTATGTTTAGTCCCTAATCTCTTTAATCACAATTTAACTTGCTTTTCTACTCTCCAGAAATGAAACAAATATTAGGGAGCTGTTGTCCTGCGGTGATTTTCTTAGAAGCTAAAGATTACTTTCCCAGAACATTTTCTGTTGTTCAGAGGGACCGCTAATTCATCTGTATTAAATATGCAGAGCCAGATAGTTATAAATTCTCCTGGAGATCATAATTCTAAGATTGAGGCTCACAAAAGTTTTACAAGGAGAGAAACATTTTGATAGTAGAATGACATGAAAAGATGAAAATCGAAGTTACCCGTAGTCAAGTTCCATCAAAAGATTTGAGTGCATTGGTGTAAAAATTATTTAAGTACTCACTAAATGTTAGGAATTCTAGGAACTGTATTTACTGAGATTGAAGTAAACAACCAAAAACTCTACGTACTCTCCAAGTGTGTATCTAATCTGTTAGTTTTGAGTGGATGAATATCATTTCTGTAGGACACAATTCTGTAAAGCACACATCGAATTGTATGATGATAAAGTCAAGCTCTTGTTCCCAACAGAGTATTTTTCACATAGCAGACAGAAAGATCTTCTAAAAATGAAAGCCAGGCAAGGTCACTCCTCTACAACACATTCCGTGGTTTTTCATTGTGATCCGAGTCTTTCTGTCACTGGTGCCATTGTGCATCAGCAGCCGGCTCGCCGACCTTCGGGGAAGGGCTGGAGAATTCGCTGCTGTGCCTTTGCAGCCACATGGCGGGTACTGGGCTCTACCACTGTGACGGAGAAGAGGAACTCAGTGCCTGTGAAAGTGTGCCTGTGAAACTTTCTGATGGACGTAAAATGTGAATGTCACACCTTTCCTCATGTCCAAGTATACTTTTTCCTTGACTTAAAAAAATTTACTTTTAAATGTAAAGAACAGGCTTGGCGGCTATAGCTCAAGCAGCTAAGGCACCAGCCACATACACCAGAGCTGGCAAGTTTGAATCCACCCCGGGCCTGCCAAACAGCAATGACAACCACAACCAAAAAAAAAAAAAAAAATATCCTGGCATTGTGGCGGCCCGCCAAACAGCAATGACAACTACAACCAAAAAAATAGCTGGGCGTTGTGGCGGGCGCCTGTAGTCCCAGCTACTCGGGAGGCTGAGGCAAGAGAATCACTTAAGCCCAAGAGTTTGAGGTTGCTGTGAGCTGTAATGCTGCGGCACTCTACCCAGGGCAACAGCTTGAGACTATGTCTCAAAAAAAAAACAAAAAAAACAAAGTAAAGAACATTTAAAACTCCTGAGGGTTTTTAAAAATCAGAGGGGTGGGCACGTGCCCTGCCATGACCCACAGTTCCCTCCTCACACCATTCCAGCCACTCTGGTCTCCTACATTGATGTCCCTCTCTTGACTGAGCCTGGGGATCTTAGAACAATCTGTTCCCTCCGTCTGGAAAATCCTTCCCCCTACAATCCTCAGGCTGGTTTCCTCTCTTCCCTCTAGTTTCTGTGCACATGCCTTTTATCAGAGGTCTTTACTGCCCTCCCTGGCCCACATATAAAATAGTAACCCCTCACCCACCTACTATCTAGTTTACCTTAATCCTAGTTAATTTCCCCCATAGCACTTATTGCATATATTTGTATGCCATTTTAGATATTTGTATTCTGTTTCTCACCACCAGACTGTTAATACCATGAGGTTAGGAATGTTTGGTGGTGGTTGTTAAATAAGGCATCCTCAATACCTAGAATAGTATATGGAACACAGGAAGCACCAGATAAATATGTGCTGTGTAATCAAAGGGGGGAAGGACACCAGAGAATTCGGAAGAATGCGTCTCACCACAACGGGAGATAAGCATGAAGCCTTCTGTGCATATGTGTGTTGTAAAAGTGAAAAAAAAAGTGATGTATGCTTTTAAGAAGTCTAAACTACAGAGATGTTTGAAGAAAAATTCAAAATCCTCCAAAGTCCTTGTACTCAGACTCATTTTAGCAGTTTGGTGAATAAATACTCACCCTGTTCCTTCCATGCTGTACGTGTCTGAGTATAATACAAACACCTATGCACATGCCCCTCACCCTCATTTTATTTGAGAGGGAGGCTGGATAATTTATTTCTATTGCCACTGTTCTCATTTTTGGACATATGATTGTATGTGCACATTTAATATTTTATAATCAAGCTTACAGAACAGGGCTTGCCATAAGTGAAGTCTTCAGCTTTTGTTCCTATGATAATTCATGTTGTTTGGTAACAGTACCACAATTGCTATCTATTTTATAGTTATAAATGCACAACGCTCTATTTTAAAAACAATTTCCTTGAATCTGAGCTTATGTTGTTATTGGCAGAAGAAAACTGTAACTTATCTAGTGAATTCTCTCTCTGTCTTTTTAAGTTGGTTTTTAGAGTCAATTAACTCAGTTCTTTTGAAAGTCCTCCTGCAAAATGCTCCCTCTCCGGTCTCCTCCTCCCCAAGTCCTGCCTGGGGACTTCCGGGCGGTGTTCCTGGCCTGTCCCCTGACCTGTGGCAGGGTAGTGCCTGGAACGTGCTCTCCCAGCGGCATGTTGGATAGACTGCCACTTTCTGGTTTGGTGAGGCCTTGGGGAAATTGTGCATGTCGCCCAGTCCACCTGCCCACCTTGCTGCTACCAGCCGTCTTCTGGGACCCACCTCTTCCACCCCTGTAGCCTGGGAGATGTGACCTCAGTCAAGCTCATTGTCCACTTTCCTTTCCTTATCAATGGGTCACCTGGAAATTCCCTTTCTGCTGTGAGGAAAAGTCCGGGATGCTTACCAGTGTTTTGTTCCTCACTCTTCCTGGAATCCTCCATGGCTTTTTCCAGTTTCAGCAACTGTGGCAACAGGGCTGTCTAAGGAATGTCCCTCATGGGTCAGATGGCAGTGAGGGAACACAATGTCAGCTTCTCTGCTCCTTGGTACCCTTCTCCCATCCACCTGCTGACATCCTGGGGATAATGCTGAAAATTAAAAGAAAACCAAGAAGGGGAAAGGCCACAGTGAACCCAGGTGAGCAATGGGGGGTGCTCATTCCTTTTGAAAGACATTTCCATGCTAAGTAGTGTGGCAGTGAAGACTGTGGCTGTGGAATAAGATTACCCATGTTCACATTCCTGCTTTTCCACTTGCTTGCTGTGTGAACCTTCACAAATTTTCTCAGTCATCTTAAGTCTCACTTTATTCAACTTTAAAAATTGGGATGATGACCACCCTTTGGGGTAGGTGTTATTTTTAGGATTAGTGAAATAATCAATGTTAACACTGCTAGCATAGGGCTTAGCGTGTAGAAAGGGCTTACTAAATATTGCATGATTCTTCTGGAGGTGATTCTTATACTTTTATCTATTTATATAAAGAAAAGAACATTAAGAGCAACAGAATGGAGTGACAGGGTTTCAGTTGCAGGAGATGGAACACAGGGGGCTACGGAAAGGACAGGGTGTCTCCCAGGGGAAGCTGCTCCATGATCAGGAAGCTGAAAGAGATACAGGGCTGCTTCTCAGGCAGCAGAGAAATGCAGGGGTGGACCAGCAGGCCCCGGTGCCATTGATAATAAGGGTCTAAACAAAAGTCTGTCATCTACCTATCTGTCTGTCTGTCTGTCCATCCATCCATCCATCCATCCATCCATCCATCCATCCATCCATCCATCTATCTATCTATCTATGTCTATCTATCCATCTATCTATCTATATATGTCTATCTATCTATCTATCTATCTATCTATCTATCTATCTATCTATATCTATCTATCTATCTATCTATCTATCTATCTATCTAATCTATCTTCTGTCTGTCTATCTATCTTCTGTCTAAAGAGATTTATTATAAAGAATTGGCTCATACAATTACAGAGACTGAGAAACCCCAAGATCTGCAGTTGGCAAGATGGGGACCCAGGAGATTCAATGATGTAGTTTCACTCTATAAACTGGCTGATTCAAGACCCAAGGAAAACCAAGTTTTCAGTCCCAGGTGAAAGGCAGGAGCAGTCCCGTTTCCCAGCTCACGCAGTTAGGCAGGAGGACCTCCTATTTAGTCATTCTGTTCCACTTGCGTCTTCATTTGGTCGGATGTCACTCACCTCCATTAGGTGGGGCAATCTGATTCATTGAGGGCACTAATTCAAGTGTTAATCTCATCCTCCCATCCGAACTGATCTCAGGAACACACTCAGGGTAAGATTTGGCCAGATATCCAAGCACCCTGAGAGCCTCAGTCATGGTAATGCATGAAATTAATCATTTTACCATCTTCCGTTTTCAAAGCTGTGAACAAACAGCCCCAATAGGAGATTGCATGTGCTGGGGTGGGGAGGGCCTGAGTTCTGTGTTTAGCTCAGTGGTTCTGACCTTCCTGAGGCCACGACCCTTTAATACAGTTCCTCATGTTGTGCTGACACCCAACCATAAAATTATTTTCATTGCTACTTCATAACTGTAATTTTGCTACTGTTATGAATCGTAATATAAATATCTGATAGGATATTACATCTGCAGGATGTATTTAGGCAACCCCTGTGAAGGGTCATGGGGTCGTGACCCACAGGTTGAGAACCGCTGCTTTAGCTAAGGATAACAAAGGAGAAAGCAGACCTGCATATTCTGTTAATTGATTTTGTTTTCTAATCTGACTGGATTCCAACATGGGAGTCTCCTTGTTTAATTGCTATAAACTGGGTACATAGTAATGAGTTGAAATCTTAGATATGTGCTTATGAATTTTAATCTGTGCACATTTATTGTTGGTCTTTACTAAAATATGAAATGTAAAATTAATTTATTATGTTCTCATTGTCTATACATAAATTAAATGAACATTAAGGGATTATGTATATGTCAAAAGTCCCTGCTAATTTTTTTTAGAATAGCTTATAAATTTGATTTCTTTTTATTTATGTAGCTTTAATAGAAATCATATACTTTATCTCTTTCTGGTACAAAAGCAAAACAGAAAAACAGAACCCATTTCCTCTTTCTAGTTAGAGCCAGATTAGTGCCATCTATATGTATATTTGATTTTTCATTGCATGAATCTCTCACCAACAGAATACATTTTCTAACAGAAATTTCTAATTAGTGAATTTTTTAAAAAGAGCTAAATTAAATCAGTTTCTAGTATAAAATTTGAATTTAATATCCTGCAATTAGAGCAATTTTCATTTCAAATATAATTTAAAATTATTTTTATGCATTGAAATTTCTTTTCTTGAGAATATTATAATTAGAAATTTCTCTACATTTAATTTTTTAATGTTTAATACTATTTTAAATTTCCTGCATATTTTACCTTGGGAAAATCTTTGAGACAGCTGTCAAAAAGAAAATTCAGGAAATGGATTTTAAACACACATATTAAAAAAGATGAAACTACAAATATAGTAACTTTTTTTATGCTGTTAAGTATTTCAAATTAAAGTTTCTTTAAATGCAGATTTCTCTTCCTATTTTGGTGTTGCAATTATTAAGATCAATTAAAGAACTAAAACTAAAAGGATAAAACTAAAGAATATTATGAATGCTGTGAAGCTGTCTTATTTTGAGATGCATTTAGTATCAATGTCCAGTATTTTTGAAATTATAGCATTTTGAATTGATCTACTCATCACTTTGTAAAATGTCAGCAATTACCCAGATCTTTAGATGCTCATAATTCTCTGTAAAGGAAGGAATAGCAAACCTGTTAGGAGGAGTTTATTATCAATGTGTATACCGTGTACGTCATTGCAATGAGCTGTGCTTTCTTCATGATTATAGTGAGTTGGGCCCCTATGGCTTCTTTTCGTTTTGAATTAGTACTGTTTCTTTGATTAAACGCTGGTATAAGAGTCTTCACATTTTGCGGTTTTATTTTATATCACGGCACCACCCACTCATTAGGTATTTTCAGGCATGTTTGAGGATGATGCCCTTAGCTGAGAAATTGCAGGAGGTACGGCTGCTTTCCGACTTTCTGCGGTTTTAACAAAGAATCTTGCATTTCCACACTTGGTTTGATCTTCCATGTAAGGTCACAGTTTACTATCAGCACTCTGGAATTGATCTTCGCGCCCCCCCCCCCCATTTTATTTTGCTATTGGAATCATTTGCAGGCTAGAGAGATTGGGGCTAAGAAAGGGGGTTGGGGCGAGAGCCCTGAATTGGAAAGTTTTTCCTTAATTCTTATTAAAAATGATTAGATTTCTGCCTAATGATTAGATTTCCTATCTGCGCCTTACTGTATGACATGCTCTTCAGAGAACCACATTGGACTCTCTAGGCTGCCTAAAAGTCTCCTTAGTACAATGTGTTAGTCCACGGTGGGGATTTCCTACCTTCTGTGTGACCCAGGCGAAAGTCATGGCAGAGTGTCTGGCGCTGGATAATGCCGCTGTCTGTGTTGGATTCAGTAAGATTCTCCTCACTCTTCCAGGAGCCACCATGTTTGCTGAAAGGCCTCTGGCCTCCAAGTCCTACCGAGCCCCAAAGCTCTTCCTAAAATTCTCTCTAAACACAGCGTCAATGTCCAGGAACTATGGTAGTTTTCACTGTTTTGCATTCTTATGAAATTTGACATTGTCAGCCTTATTTTTTTTCCTGTTCTGCTGGAGCTATTTTTAAAATTTTAATTTAATTTTTTAAAACATTTTCCCTAGAAAAAGAGATCTCCCTAAGCTGCCCAGGTTGGACTGGAACTCCCAGCCTCAAATAATCCTCCCAACTCGGCTGCCCAAGGTGTTGGGATTATAGGCATGAGCCACTGTGCCGGGCCTGTGTTGGCTTCTTAATGCAATCACACACAGCTATTTTAATTCCACTATGTTGACTATTAATAAGATTAGATGGCTTATATTCCATTTTGGGAAGACTTAGATTTCCTCTTGTGTGAAATACCTCTCCAGGACTCTTTGCCTGTCGTATATAGTGTTGTCTCTGTTTTTATGGAGGGATTTGTAGTAAGTCTGCACATATTCTGGACAGTGGAGATTTGAGAGTTCAATACATTTATAAGATCTTCTTGCACTTTGTAGCTTATCTTTCTATTCTCATTATAATATCATTTGAGAATTGGAGGTTCCTAATTTAACTGTGGTGCAGTGTATCTTTAATCTTTCATTTTGTGATTTAAGAAATCTTCCCTGAGGCTCGGCGCTTGTGGCTCAACGGGGCTAAGGCGCCAGCCACGTACACCTGAGCTGGCAGGTTCGAATCCAGCCTGGGCCCGCCAAACAACAATGACGGCTGCAACCAAAAAATGGCCCGGGCGTTGTGGTGGGCGCCTGTAGTCCCAGCTACTTGGGAGGCGGAGGCAGGAGACTCGCTTGAGCCCAGGAATTGGAGGTTGCTGTGAGCTGTGATTCTACAACACTCTATCCAGGGTGACAGCTTGAGGCTCTGTCTCATAAAAAAAAAAAAAAAAAAAAAAGAAAATACACCCTGATTATTTTCTGTATAAGCTAAATGATCCTTGCTACCAACCACAGGAGTCTGATGTTGTAACCAGAAATTCTTGGAAATGGCAATATTGGAATTGGTTTGAAACTGTCCTGCCAAGGTCTCCTTCTTGCAGGTTTATCTAAAAGGGTTGCAGAGCAAAGTTCACTTCTTGCTGCTCTCTCTAATCCCCAAAGAGAGTTTACAAAACCTCCATGTTTGTAGCTCTTTGTGCTAACTCAACAGAAACATACACAGCCAGTTTTGTCAGTTCCCTTCTGCATTTACCTGAAGGTCAATGTAGCCATCATCTGTGCTGGAGAGCCTTGAGTATTTCACTTTACTACTGGGGATTCCAGTAGCCACGTTGGTACGGGAAGGCATCATAACACACTGACACAGCTATATTTTGAAAACAAAAAAAACCTTTATTATCTGTAGATGACAGAGGTGCATCATGGCCAATGAGTTCATGACTCTCAGATGTTAAATACTGGAATTATGGGCTGCCATGTCATATTTGCAACTGACAATTTAGGCTTCACTGCTCTTAGAACCAGATATCCCTCTGACGCAATACAAATTTTCTCATTATGTATTTGCTTTGGTTGGTCCTTACAGAATGAAAACCAAGACACTCACTAAGAACCAGATCCCGGGGGCGGTGCCTGTTGCTCATCGAGTAGGGCGCTGGCCCCATATACTGAAGGTGGCGGGTTCAAACCCGGCCTCGGCCGAATGGCAAAACAGAAAAATAGCCGGGCGTTGTGGTGGGCACCTGTAGTCCCAGCTACTCGGGAGGCTGAGGCAAGAGAATCGCCTAAGCTCAGGAGTTGGAGGTTGCTGTGAGCTGTGTGATGCCACAGCACTCTACTGAGGGCGATAAAGTGAGACTGTCTCTACAAAAAAAAAAAAAAAAAAAAAAGACCTAATGTCCTTTATGGGTTTAAGCCAAAAACACACACATACACACACACACACAAAGAACCAGGTCCCAGTTTGTCTTGTCACCAAGATTCCTTCTTAATTTTTCCAAAGTCACAGAGAGATTTGGTGGAAGAATGGTGACTTAAATCCAGGTTCGTATGATGCCACAGTATTGTCTAAGAAAAAAAGTGGCATATAGTCAAGTGATTCTCTTACTTGCAGGGAGGGACAAGAGGGCAGGGAATGGAATGCACTCATATCAGTGTTTTGACTGCTTCCCTTTGCTGGGTATTGTTCTTTTCAGGCAAAAGAGCCACAGTACTAAACCAGTGTCTTCAGAAATGCCTGCTCCATGCTCCATCCCAAGCACTCAAAGTAGTAACTTCATTTTCTGATTACTTCTACAACTATCTCAAAAAAACTGAATAAAAATTTGGTTTATTGATCAAAATATTTAAAACAGACAAGAGTAGTAAAATCATGGCTCTTTTGTCACTTCTTTAAGAGATAGTGGATATGATTTTAAAACAAGACACTTACTTAAAATATTTAAGCTGGGCAGCGCCTGTTGCTCAGGTGGGCAGGGCACCGGCCCCATATACCAAGGGTGGCGGGTTCAAACCTGGGCCTGGCCAAACTGCAACAAAAAATAACCGGGCATTGTGGCAGGCGCCTATACTCCCAGCTACTAAGAAGGCTAAGGCAAGGGAATCACCTAAGCCCAGGAGATGAAGGTTGCTGTGAGCTGTATGATGCCACAGCCCTCTACCAAGGGCGATAAAGTGAGACTCTGTCTCTTAAAAAAAAAAAAAAATTTAAGCTGGGCATGGTAGCTCAAGCCTATAATCTTAGCACTTTGGGAGGCCAAAGCAGGAGGATTGCTTGAGGCCAGGAATTTGAGATGAACCCGTGAGATATATCAAGACCCTGTCTCTATAAGAAATATAAAAATTAGCTGGGTTTGATGGTACATGCCTGTAGGCCCAACTACTCAGGAGGGTGAGCCAGGAGGTTCATTTGAGTCCAGGAGTTCGAGGCTGACATTAGCTATTATTGGACCAAAAACTCTAGCCCAGAAGCATGAAACTCTGCCTCAAAAAAGCCAAACAAGTTTGAACTTGTACATTTTTCCTCCATAAAGTATCAAAGTTATATGAATAAGACAAGTAAATCTATTTTGATCACAAAGCTTTTTAAATTCTTTTTATTTTTTTGAGAGTGTCTCCAGCTGTCGCCCTGGATAGAGTGCTGCGGCATCATAGCTCACAGTAATCTTCAACTCTTGGGCTCAAGCAATCCTCTTGCCTCAGTTTTTCTATTTTTAGTAGAGACTGGGTCTCGCTTTTGCTCAGGCTGGTCTTAAACTCCTGAGCTCAAGCAATCCACCCACCTTGGCCTCCCAGAGTGCTAGGATTACAGGCATGAGCCATAGTGCCCAGCCTTCTATTTAAATATTAAATGCAAAAACAAAGACAAAAATAAGTATTCCAATAAGAGCAACGTAAAAGAAGTCATAGATTGGCCTATCTCTGGTGTGACATTTTATAAGTCATTATCATTGCAATAATTGCAGTTAGTATGAACCTAGTCTTAGGTGCCAAGCACTGTTCTAAGTTCTTTATACATATTTAATTCTGAAAATTAACAAGATATTTTAACTGGCTTGCAGTCAATGTAAAATAACTATCTTTATGAAAGAATTGATGCTAAATATTCGTGTACTTTTAAAAGCTACAGCAATGTTGGCTCGGCGCCTGTGGCTCAACGGGCTAAGGCGCCAGCCACGTACACCTGAGCTGGCGGGTTCGAATCCAGCCCCAGCCCGCCAAACAACAATGACGGCTACAACCAAAAAATGGCCAGGCGTTGTGGCAGGCGCCTGTAGTCC
>CAUYRH010130226.1:0-25296 GCA_963574655.1 Perodicticus potto | reverse complement strand
CCCTCATAGCATTTTCTTAATCACTATATAAAGACATTGATACTCTACATTTAATAAGTTTCACCAGTACCCTACTAAGATGCACCGTAGGTGTGATCCCACCCAATTGCCCTCCCTCCACCCATCCTCCCCCCTCCCCTTCCCTCCCTTTCCCTGTATTCTTGTGCTATAATTGGGTTTTAGCCTTCATGTGAAAGCTATAAATTAGCTCTATATTAGGGCTGAGTACATTGGATACTTTTTCTTCCATTCTTGAGATACTTTGCTAAGAAGTGTTTCGGGAGGACCCCTGACCTATTCACTGCCCTCTCTCCCAGCTGCCCTCTGCTGAGAGGTTGTGTCTATTGCAAACTGTTAAGATTTGGCCAAGATTTAGAATTAAAAATATGCTCCCACTTCAGATCAGAGTTCTTGCAATTTAAGGTTTTGAATTCAAAAATATCTTCCCTGTTGTAGATTGAAACATTAAATCAGCAATGAAGCTTCTGCTTTTTGCTCCTAGTTTTATCTGCTTGGGGTAAAGGTAAGGATCAAAAGATAATGGAAAAACAATATCTTGTACGTATAAATCAAACTCCTACCAACCGCAGTCCAAATACGTCATTTTTGGCGAAATTTACTGCCGTGCTCATCTTAACAATAGGTGGGATGCCCAATATTAAGTGTTAAATATGAGTTTGAAGTCAGAGTCTCTGGATGATTAATTTATCTTTAGTCTGTTTTTCCTAAACCATTGAGTACCTCAATTTTTAAATCTTCTAAATAAACAATAAAGTAATCTACCTCATAAGGAAGCAGGAGCAATTAGATTTTTGACAGGACAAAGAGACACACTTAACTTCTTTTCCTGCTCCTCTCTGGTAGAGGATGTTGTTTGTTCAAATCCACTTACTGCCCCTCCGTCTGCACCCCTCCTTGGTAACCAGTGAGAAGAGTATATTTCCTTCCCCACCAACATTTATCTGCTCATTCTATTTGCTAGCTCTGGCAAATAGAATGATCAGAAAGAAATTTGCATACGTATACAACAGCTGAGTAAGATTTTTAAGAGCTTTATGGGAAGTTAATGAGTTTCATGCTCTATGAATTGTTTTTCCAATTTCTCTGTCAGATGATTGTGATGTCTGAGATAAGGCCTGTTCTTTTTAACTGGATCACAATAAGGAGGAAATGGCTCTACCACAGATGACCCACAAAGGTGACGAAAAATGAGCCCTTTGGCTTGGTGCCTGTAGCTCAGTGAGTAGGGCACCAGACACATTCACTGAAGCTGGCGGGTTCTAACCCAACCTGGGCCTGCTAAAAAATGACAACTGCATCCAAAAAATGGCCGGGTGTTGTGGTGGGCGCCCATAGTCCCAGCTACTCAGGAGACTGAGGCAAGAGAATCGCTTAAGTTCAAGAGTTTGAGGTTGGTGTGAGCTGTGACGCCACAGCACTCTACCCAGGGCAACATAATGAGACTTAGTCTCAAAAAAAAAAAAAGAAAGAAAGAAAAAAAAAAATGAGTCCTTTGTTGGTAAAAGCTCTATATAGATATGGGGGTAGTTTGCTAGCAAGAATAGCTTAGGCAGAAATTAATAATACATTTTCTATCCCTATATTTACTTCCCTTCCCCATATGCTACCTTGACTGAACTCATATTATTATATAATGTCACCCCAGGAACCAGACTAAACTGAACTCTAGACCCCATATCTTCCATTTTCCTGGTTACCCCATCTTCTTTTTTCTTCCTACATATTTTATTTTAGGAGATGGAGTAATTTGGGTAGAAAGCTTTCTGGAAATTTACTTATATAAGCAGCTGTCTTAAAACACTAAATTACAATCAATTTGAAATATGTTGCAGATTAAATAAAATTCTTGTTAAGCTATGTAATAATAACAAAGGGGGTTTCAAGTGTTTCTGGTCATAAGCAAGCTGTTTCCATCTGTAGGAAAATCCCATATGCCCTAATTAGGTTGAATTTTCATGTGGATATCAAAATGAACTCATATACCCAAAACTCGAGTGCCAGAATTATTATGTTATTTTTGCCACAGCATCTGTGTATTTCTGATTAATAAAAGATTCCTTGCCAATTTAAAAATGAGAATGGGTATTGAGAAGTACTTGTAACATGTAGGGCTCTGAGGCCCCTACTCCTGTAATTAGGGATATTTGGCCTTCATAGGAGATTTTTCTAAGAAGTATTAGCTAAAACTTGCATCATCAAAAGGTAGATAACCTGGGAAAATGCTTTTCTTTCATGAGACAAAAAATGTTAAGTAGTAAAATACAGAAGACTAATCTTTATATGATCTGTGTTTAGGACTTACTTTTCACAAGAAAATATTAATATTTTGTTATTTTAAAAATGTAAAGTTTACACAAAGGAAAACTAAAGCAAATGGACTATTTCTGGTTTTCTAAAATCAGATAGTTAATTACATAGCATGGTGATATTACTTAGAACTTTGACTTTGATTAATTGATCACTTCTTAATCTTATTTTTTTTTTAATTTCTCTGATTCTGTTGTGGAACTGGGTATGTAAATTTGTATTTTCTAAAATGTAAATAACAGGTACTGTGTAAATCTGTTTACAGATTGACTAGAGAAGAGTTTCCAATATGTATTCTTCTGTGAAATAAGTCTTATGCAAGTGACATATCAATTATAAAAGTGTGACATATCTTAGTTCACAACAATTGGCATGAATAATATAGCATGAGGCAAGTAATACTGCCACTGCACTTTATAATCTTTTCCTCAGATTTCTGGACAAATATTAGGAGAGCAATTGTCAAGACAGAGCGTGTTCAGAGGAGCGAAGGAAATGCTGTGTTATTTAAAGCATATGCATTTCAACATATTCAAAATATACATACCTCAAAAAATGTGATGAAACCTGGGATATTTATCTTTAGGAAGAAGAAGCGGAGAGGGTGGCAAAGTATATATGTCCTGCATTACGTTACATTAGTTAGAAGACTGCTATGTGGAAGAGAGAGAAAATATACTGTATTATTTCAGAATGAAGTAGGTGGGTGAATACAGTAGGAACCCAGATTTTAGCTTATAATCTGGTTAACTTTCCTGCCGATTATAGGTGGTAGACATGTGATGAGCTGAACTTCAATAGGGAGTGTGCCTGTTTGCAGGAGGGATGAAGGAGAGAAAGCTGCTCAGAAGACGTCCTGTCTCTGACTGTGAGAATTGCAGTTAAGTATCTGGAGAATTCCCTCCAGTATTCACAGTAGCTTGAATTCTTTCATCCTTTGATCAATGATAAGGCTAATGTAACTATATATAGAAACAGTAATACAAATAACAAATGTGACAACAATAGTGAATGTTTATTGAAGGCTGTTGTATGCCAGACATTATCTTAAAAGCTTTATGCTTTTAAAAAAATCATTTAGTCCTCACAACAACCCCCTGTGTAGATAATATTAGCTTTCCCATTCATAAGTGAAGATAAATTATTGGGTAACTTATGTAAGTTCCACAGCCAATGAAAAAGAGTGTCGTTTGATCCAGATAGTTTGGTTTCTGAGCACACAGCCCTAACTACTATATAGTACTATATAGTATTTTACTACTATAGTAGTTATAGTAGTAGTTATATACTAGTAGTTAACTACTATATAGTTACAACTATAGTAGTCATAACTACTATAACTGCTATACCACACTACTTCTCTGTTTTAGAATTTATATCACATTTTATGCATTTCCATATCCATAATTATAAATATTCATTGTCCTTCTTATCTAAATTAAAAACAAAAGGCCACATCTAGTAGTTTTGAAATCATGTGTAATCTATAACCTAAAATTCTATCTCTAATATTCTAAAAAAAAAAAATTGCATTTTCTGTATGTGCACCAATAGATGCTTACAGTAATAAATGTAGTAATTTTGTAAAAATACAAAGTTGAAAACAATTTAAACATTCATTGATATTGAATGAATAAATACATGTGGTATGGTCACTTGATAAAATACTATTTGGGTGAAATGAAAATGGTAGATTATTTATAAATATGTATGAACATGGCTAGAAAAAAATAAGTAATTAAAGCAAAAATGAAGAACAAGATAATTTACATTATTTTAAAAATAGACACACAATAATAGTATGCATTTATCTATTGATATTTATGTAGTAAAGGGACACATTTATGTTAGGTGGTTGTTTTGGAAAGGCAAAGGAGAGAATGCAACTGGAAAAAGCTATGAAGAATAGTAGTGCCTTCGATTATATGTGCAATATTTTACATCTTTCATATAAATTAGTAAATAATATTATACTTTATATAAGATACTATATAATGTAAATTATTACATATAAAATAGATAGCAAATATGATGAAAATGTTAGTATTTATTTAGTAATGGGTGATCAATGCATGAATTTTTGGTATATTTCCTTGTCCTTTTTATTACTAATATATAAAGGAAAACAATCAGGGCATCAGTAAGCTGTGGGGGAGTCAATGCCCACCAGCCTGGGTAACAGAGGACAGAGTTAAGTCACTGCTCTAAAAACATAAAACAAACAAATAAACGAAAACAAAATTGGAACATATAACAACAGGAAAACATTAGCAAGTGAACACTTTTAAAGTTTATTCTGTCAGAAACATTTAATTTTTGAAATTCCAATATCTGCCTAAATTAAAGTAATAGTTGGGCATCATGGTGAATATTAAATAAAAGAATTAAGGCCTTGAGCATTTATTTCATTTGATCATTCTTATCACAACATAATTTTAAAAACAGGTATTATTTTACTCTGATAAAATGATATTGTTCTCTTTTATAATATAATTTTCAATGTCAATGTACGTGAAAGTAAAAAATGTCTTTCCTGACTATCTTTACTAAAAGTGTTAACCAACAAGCTGCTAATATATTATAATAGCACTCTTTTTCTAAATGTACTGATTTTTCTTTACAGCAGCTTTTTCCATAAAGCCACTGAGGATTTTTGTCCAGAGCTGCTCATTTTAACCTACAGCTCTCTCTGCTGCCTGGGCCAGGCACACTTGCAACAAGTGTCTTCAGAATTTTACTCTGGAAAAAGCTTCTTTTGGGCTCCGTTTTCCTTTTCTTGTGAGGAAAGCATACAAACAAACGTTATTTGTGGTGTGGTTACTTTATTTCTTCTAACAGAAACATCAACTTTGTTGAATGCGAGTTGCATAATTAAATAAATTGGAAGTTATAATGGTCTCAGTAGGTAATGCTGACATCACTTTAAGTTTGAAACATTAAGTCTAAATCTCGGGAAACATGTTTTGTGGAATAAGAGGAAGCATACGAGTGAAATTTGCTATTATTCTTTTTGTGTCTGTTTTCTTTTCTCTTCTGTGAAGAAGTGATGTGGTTCCGGGGTGATTAGCAGACTCAATCACTTGTTTCTGCTTCTCCTCAACTCTGTGGGGAACATAAAAAATCAGGATGTAACCTTCTTGTCCATCTTGCTTTTTAAACATTTTTGAAGAATTTCTTAAGAGGAAAAAAAAATCTACATGGGTAAGGTGGCCTTCTGTGAGTCTTCAACAGGCCATGAAAAAAAAAAAGTTCAAATATTTGTCCAATCTCTTTTCCCAAGTCTTACATGTGTGAACTCTACCTGATAAAGAAGAGTGTATTGGTCTGCTTACCATATTCTCACAAAGTTTAAGTTTCATTAGAAGTTATATTTTATTTAAACCAGTTTCATAAAGCCAGCTTGTACTAAAAATTATTCAAAAAAAATTTTTTTTATTAAATCATAGCTGTGTACATTAATGCAATCATTGTAATGTTCTGGTTTTATATACAATTTGAAATATTTTCATCAAACTGGTTAACATAGCCTTCATGGCATTTTCTTAGTTATTGTGTTAAGACATTTATATTCTACGTTTAGTAAATTTCACATGTACTCTTGTAAGATGCAAAATAAATTCATTTGATTTCTTAGTAATACTGTAAGATAGCACAAAAGTTGTTTAAATAACTTAGAAATATTAAGTCCAACTCTAGAATTCTTGAACTTAACCTTTATGGAATATTATCTAACAATACTTTTTAGGAGTGTGTTTGCCATATAATGATCCTTTTTTCTTTGCAGTGTGGAGATCAACATATAAAACCTTGGATGAATGAACACAAAGAAAGAAAAGTTCATAAAAAGGAGAATCCAATTTTCTGAGTACAAATTCACAGCTCTGTTACTGAAGATTAACCACTGTCGCCACAATCAGCTCTCCTTAATTAGGATATCTGTCTGGAGAACTCCTTCAAAGAAAGTCAGGTCTGAGGACGATGGAAAGGGCTGATCTGTGCATTTGTGATTTCTACATCTCTGGGGACCCTTTTTGCTTCTGAATTGGAATGCTAAGCTTAGAGTTTATACTTATAAATATTTTGTGGTTTTTTTCTTTAATCTTCTAGACTATTTATTTTGCTTTTCGGTATTTTATGTGCTCAAAGTTTTTGAGCTTTTAATTTTCTACACCTATTTTAATTATTTTGTGACATTCTTAATTATTCTTTTTAATTATATTGCTTGTATTCTATTAAAACCATTTATTATTACAGGTATATCCAATTAATAATATTTGATTTTATTTTACTTATTACTTTCAGTGTGAAGTTTGATTTTTTAGTGCCTCTTGTAAAAATTATAATTAGTTCTGTATTAAAGTATATAATGAGTGCTGCTCATATGGAATGTGAATATAGTCTGGTGTAAACCAGAGTTGGGTCTTTATTTCCTTCTAGTTAACATAGCAATGAGCCCTGTGTCCCTTTATCCCCCTCAGATAGACGCATTCCTTTAGCGAAAGTGGTACCCAAAGACTCTAAGATCACGACACTGAATAATTTGATAGACATACACAAAAACTTACCTGTCCTGCCAGAACAGACACAAGAAAATTGCACACCATTTCATTCTAACTCTTTCTGTGAAATTACACCTAATGGATAGGTAAGATTTATTTCAATCTCCACTACCAGCATCCATTTGTGTTGATTTACATTATTTACAGATTTGAGGGATAATTATGTGTAAATTAATATTGTATATATACTTATCCCTCAAATATGTAAAGAATATAAATTACAAAAACAATAATTACATATTGTATATGTAATTACCCCTCAGGATTTGTGGGATCATTACCTATACGATAGATTGTTCCATCTTTCTTATTGAATAGGGATATTAAAGAAGGTTTAGCCTCAGAGAGAATTATCTTTATATTTCTATGTCTGTTATTTGAGATAGTAGGCAGGGAACTAAGACCCCCAGGGCTCAGAAGCCAGGTTGATCGCTTGTTACAATCCTGTCCAGAAATTCAGAATGCACAAGACTAGCCAGCATCCTCATTGCTTCCTTGATTACAATCTGAGTTTCACAAAGGATCACATGAATTAAGTGATCCTCCTTACTCTCCACTCATTTGCTTAGTTAGAACAGAATTTCATTTTAGAGAAGTTTCAATTCTGCAAAGCAGGTAGTAGTATAGGTGACATGGACTCCTTACAGCTTTCTCTAATTTGCTGACCTTCTTAAGCCTAGGCACTGTGGCCGTATTAGGACAGATAGTTCTTTGCTGCAGGGCTGTCCTGTCCATGGCAGGCCAGTTGGCAGCACCACTAGCCTTTATACAACAGATGACAGAGGCAGCTGCCCCTCAATGGTGACAACTATTAATAACAATGTTTACACACATTACCTAATATCCATTGTAGAACAAAATCTTTCCCAGTAGAGAAACTGTTCTACTCTGAGCCAAACTCTGGAAAACCTAATTGCAACCACGGAGTTCAGCTTTCCTGCCTGTCCCCATGCTAACTGACTGTGTGTACCACGTTCTCCCTCTGAACCAATTCTGAAATTCCTTTTGTTGAATTTTGGGATTCTCAGAAAAATTTATTTGGGTGTAGAATGTGGTCATTCTTTTACCTTATTTTCATTTCAAATAAAGTAAAATACTAGTAAGACAGAATGTATAATTAAAAATAAACCAAAATTCACAGTACAATACATAATGCATTTACTCATATATATTTCCACCTACAGGAATTAAGTTTTTTTCTGTGTATTCTCGGTCTTGGATCACTTTACAGAAACAGATACATGTTTCTGTTTCAAAATAGACGATACTGTGTCTATCAGAGTGTGATTTTCTTTTAATCATCTAACATCTTTTAAATTTTACACAACTTCTAATACTTTATTTTTATTAGTTCCATGACTCTTTTTTTTTTTTTGAGACATAATCTCACACATTATGAATAGACCTTACTGTAATCCTTACTGGTTGGTGTCCTGTGGGATCATCACAGTTCAAGCAGGCTCAAACTCCTGGATTCAAGCAATCCTCTCATCTCAGCCTCTTGAGTAGTTGGGACTACAGGCACCTCCCACCACTCTGGGCTAGATTTTCTATTTTTAGTAGAGATGGGATCTAGCTCTTTCTCAGGCTGAGCTCCCTGAGCTCATTATTTTAATTACAAGTATCTTTTTTTTATTTATCAAATCAGCATCCTTGTCTTAGAAAGCAGCCTGTATTAAATGAGTGTAAAAGATCTCAATTCTACAGGCGATGTATTTGAGAAAGCCTGTTGTCTCTGTTATTACTTTGGTATCATTGTTCACTTTATGTCAAAGGAATTGGGCTGGCCACAATTCCTGAAGTTAGTCACGTTGTTGCAACAGATCTATGGACTTCTATACTTCATGATGTAAATGGTTACATCTTCCAAGGATAATATGATATTAGTAGAATGTTTATCTCCTAGGGGTGAAGATTCTTCTCTTGAAACGTCACAGGATAGAATTTTTTTAAAAATAGAAATCTTTAGCTAATAGTATTTCTTCTATACTGGTAGAGTGTAAAAAAAAGTTATAAAGGCAGAGCAGTGTTGGTTGATATTGAGTAGAGGAGATAATCTACCAGATTTGGGTGAGTTGCTTCAAAACCAAGACTTAGATCAGAGCACACATTCATATGAGTGAGGATTACAGTAAGGTCTGTTTATAATGTGTACAGAGTTACATTAATGTATCAGTATTGTATTAGCATTTAAATGATATGTTCATGACTATATCACTCAAAAAAGTTTTAAATGATACTAGGTTATGAGGTCAACAAATTGAATTTACTTTGCCTCTATTCTATCCTTGTCTTTTAATAATTTGGAAAGTAATTTGGATAATTTTCATTTAATGCATTTTATTTTTACTTCTATTAAGTATACATTTGTGCTTTCACTAATCTTTTTTGAAGGGACTCAGAAAAAAGGATTTTGGCCAGTGCCATTTGGATCTTTGAAGAAAAATGGCTTACTACCATGGTTGTTTAGTGATTATCTTCTTTGGTCTGATGATATAACATAGGCTTCAAAAACAAGAATGGTTGGCATAGTTTCACTAATTGCTGTTACAAAACATAAAAATATTTCTGACCAATGATTTTTGCTTTATAAATTAGAAAAGTGATTCCCTGTAAGTTATAAACCTTTTATTAAAATACATTTAATTACAAACTTCTTAGGAAAAAAATTTGAAGTAAAGTATGAAATGAACAACATACAAGTTCGTCATATAGATATATTTACTGAGCAATGACTATATGAAAAACACCGTCCAAGAACATTTTAAAAACAACAAGGAACAAGACAAACCAAACTATACTCTTTTTGCAACTTTCATTTTACCACAAAACCATGAATTGTACCAATGATCACAAGTCTTATCCAGTCAACGAAGATTACATAATGTCTCACCTTAAATATCTCTCATTTAAAAGCTGCTAGAAAGAAGTTATTCCAAATTTTTATATAAAATTCTGATTATTCAAAAGAAGTGCCAAGACCAAAAAAAATAAAATTCTGATTATTTATTCCTTTTAATTTATACATAATTGTGTTGGTGTATCCTGTAAAACAAGAAAATTGCACTGTATCTTTTTTATTGGTTATTCAATATCCAAAATGTGAATACAAAGTTTAATTAGTATCACATCTTGATTGATTTCTTAAAACTTTATAATCTCGTGGTTAAAGCATTACACTTTATATCAATTTCTAACTAAGGGCACATCGTACTTTATGATACTACCCATATGCCACTCCTTCTATGACATTTCAAATTTTTTCTCAGTTTTCAGGCAAAAACATGAAAAAAACTTAAATTTGCAGTCCATTGAGCAACAAAAAGTTGAATGTTCATTTTCTTATTGAATATTTTTTGAGAATTGCTGTTTATGCTCTTTTATTCTTTTTGCATTATTTTGAAGGTAGTTTATTGATTTTCAGAGTGCTTATTTAATAGTCAACACAGTCCTCTTTTGAAAAGCTTACAATTATGATTAAAGTTAGCCTGTTTTTTGTCTTTAATTAATTAAAACTGTATCAAGTATCCAAAATTTATACAAGAAAACAAACTCAGTCGCCTTTTATTAAATATGGCTTTCACTGTTTATTAAAAGTTATTATTATATATGTATACATAGAGGCTCATACAAACTTAAATGTTGAAGGACAAAGTGAAAATACATATTCCTCCTATTATTAGAAACTTTTGTCTTAAAGAAATCCTTATAGTTAACAGTAATATTAAAATAATAATAAACATTATGGAGCACCACTTACATCCTCAGTACTCTGTTATACCTTTTAAAAATATTTATTTTCATCATAAAACCATATTCTAAAGTAGCTATTCATACTATTTAAAATCTAAAGGAATCTGAGTGCCAGAAAGATTAATTAAATTGGCTGTAAATGCAGCATTTACAGTTAGTAAATAGCCAAGCATAGTTAGACTTAAATTTGTTGTAACCCTTTTTGATCTTTCCAGTGAGCACAGCCACCATTCAAGTGATTAGAAGTTAGAACACAAAGGACGTTCTGATTCTCATCAACAAGGTCTCTTATGTTATTACAAAATTATCTTTAAAATCTTCCTGGTTTCATTCTATTTTCCTTCCTAACCCAAAGACTGAAGATGTCTGAGATAAAATGTACAGTTGATTGTAGTCTTTGAATAGGAACAACTTGGAATGTGATCAGTATTTTTAGGAATAGAGAGGAAAATGGTGGTACTTTGAATAATACTTTCCATCAAATTCTAAGAAAAGGATTCTGGCTCATAGAAACGAAGAATTATTTGTGGTTAATTACTGCCCCCTATCGACAGTATGTTGCATCAATCTTAATTTAGGCTTTAAGAGTTAGAATTACAAGAAACCTCTTCTTTATATGTAAGTAATTAAATCCCCACGTTGAAATGTCTTGCCCAAATATCCACAGCTAGCTAATAACAGATTTGATTAAATTCCAAGTATCATGAACTATCATCAGTCTTATGTTAAATAATTTAGAAACTTTTCTTTCTACTGCTGGACAGTATTTGCTCATTTTCTGAGACTTAAAAATGATGTTTATAATAGTCAAAAGAATTTTTAACCATCTACATATAGCCATCTGGTCTTTGACAAAGTAGACAACAATATACACTTTGGAGAAAAGCCTTATTAAATAAATGATACTGGAAAAATAAAATAGCCACATGGAAAGGAATGAAACCCAGCTCTTATCATTCACAAAAATTAATTAAAAATCATGAAAGACTTAAAAGTAAGACATGAAGCCATAGAAATCCTGGAAGACAATGTAGAGAAAACTTTTCTAGATATAGACTTAGGCAAAGGATTTATGACTAAGATACCAATATTAATTACAGCAATAACACAAATAAATAAATAAATAAATAAATGAGACTTGATTAAATTAAAAAGCTGCTGCACAGCAAAGGAAATCAACAGAATGAATTAAGCAAACTACAATGGGAGGAAAACCTTGCAAGTTATCCGCCCCCAAAAGGGTTAATATCCAGAATCTACAAAGAACTCAAACCAAATCAGCAAGTTATAAAACCAACCCCATTAACAAGTTGAATTTTTAAAATATTTGTTTTAAAAATATGAAATAAAGTTTATATTCAGTTTAAAAATAAATCATACAGTACATAAAAGTGGGAAATGGGAAATACATGTCTTTCTCTACTTGATTCAGGAAGTGGCAATTATTAATTGTTGCTTTGTTGTTCTGGAAATTAATTATTATGAATGTAATTATTTTTCAAAATTAAAATACTGTTCTATAAGTTTTTCTACAAAAAATAAAGTGTACATCTTAGAGTTTATTCCATACCACTACATAGAGATATAGCTTAGTTTTAAATGTGCATCCCAAGTTACCCATAAAGTCGCCCTACACAGGGAAAATAAAAAATTGCAGCTAAATCTACCTTTATTTACAACATGTTTATTACAAAATTATGAAAATGTATTTTTATTTTTATTGTTTCAGGTTCATTGAGGGTACAAAGAATTAGGTTACACTGTTTGCATTTGTTAGGTAAAGTCCCCTTTTAGTTGTGTCCCACCCCCAAGAGGTGTGCCAGACACCATGACCCTCCCTATCCCCAGTCTTCCTTCCCTCTCCAGGCTTCCACCCCCACCTGAATTGGTTTGAGTTTTTCTCTTACGTGGGTATGTGTTAGGTCATCTACTGGTTTCATATTAGAATTGAGCACACTGGATTCTTGCTTCTCCTTTCTTGTGCTACTTGACTAAGAAGAATGTGTTTCAACTTTAGCCATATTTGCAGAATATTCTGTATGTGTTGGCCACGTTTGTTTTGAGAGAGAGTCTCACTTTGTTGCCCTTGGGAGAGTGCTATGTCATAGCTCACAGCAACCTCAAACTCTTGGGCTCAAGCAATTCTCTTGCCTTAGCCTCCCAAGTAGTTGGGAATACAGGCGCCCACCACAACCCGGTTATTTTTAGAGACGGGGTCTCACTGTTGCTCATGCGGGTCTCTAACCTGTGAGCTCAGGTGATCCACCTACCTTGGCCTCCCAAGTGCTGGGATTACAGGCGTGAGCCACTGCGCCTAGCCTATGTTGGCCATTTCTTTATAAAATTTCTTAATGAATATTTTGTGCTAAGTTAAAAATTCAAGATAACGACTCTGTCAAACCCTTTCTCTTGGAGAGCAGGAATGGAATAGATCTTAGAATACTATGTATTATTTTCTTCAGAGTGCTGAGTTTTCTAATTTGATTATAATGCTTCTTTTTAGAGGAAAAACAAATTACTGAAGCATTTTCAACAGTTACATAGATAAAAGAAACTTTTGCTATATTAAAGCATTCATAGAACTCTGAACTGTATTAATATGATGCCTATACTTAACACACAAAGTACAACAAAAATTATTTTTATCAGTAACTTCATGAACACTGAAAACTATAACTACTGACAGTTTTTGTTCTTAAAACATTTAATACCACTCAGCCATATTTTTAATGATAATTTAAAAAATTGATTCCATGTGGCTTTTAATATAAAATTTTGATGCCCACAGCAAAGTTTTACTTTGCATTTGTATTTTCAGAAATAATTTTGTATGCTTTAGTCTAGGGGGTGGGAAACTTTTCATGTCAAAAGCCCACTTTAATTTAGCTATAGACAAATAAACCTGCAATTGAGAAACTTTAATTACCTATACTTTAAAATGTACCCCATTTTTAAAAAATCTAACTACTATGTACTTAATAATTTGAAGAAATTGAAACTACTTGTTAATTTTAAAGTTGACTAATCTTTTGATGACTTTCCTGTGTCTGCCTTTTGTTGGAAGCCTTCGAATATTTGGTTGCAGGATGGAAGGCTGCAGCTTCAGTTGACCCCTAGAGGGGTAGCCGTCATTTGTGACTCTAAGGCTGCCTTGCTGTGGGTTAGGTAGGAGAATGTAAGTTGACAGAATAAGTGGTTGAGAAGCAAGAAAGTAGTTTGCGGCATGTTGCTGAAAGCATTGGTATTCTATTGCATTTTTCCATATTTCAATTGGATCTTTCTTGACTTCAGACAATAATGTTAAAATGTCACTTCTTGAGGGCTCAATAAATAGCATTTGTGGTTTTTTGTGTTTTTTAGGTGCCTTAGTGATGCCAACTAAGTGAGTCCGAAATGCTAATTTGAGTATGATGTCATGATTCTCAAAGTCATTATATTGTCTAATGACTTTTTCTAATTGTGTTTTTAATGTACCAGGTGCATATTTATCAAATGATTTGTATATATCCATCCTACATTTCAATAATCTTTGCTAACTGGGGAAAATGTTCATCCAAAACTTCTTTTTGTAGAAAAAATGTTTTGAGAAAATACAGCTTTTTTTGAAATGCTGTAATTTTGAATGAAAACACAAAAAGGCAAAGTGATAAACAGCTACTGTCCACTTTGTAGGCACAGAAAAAAAAGATTAATTAGAAGTATTGCACCTGTAAATTCAGTTCCTTTAACAGCAAAACCAATTCAGGGAAGACCATTTTCATGGCATGATAATTTCTGAGATCTGTAAGTATTGTGTCAGATCCACATGCGTGTATTAGTGATTCATTCGACAGCTTAGAAATCAGGGTGCCTGCCAAACACCACCTTCATTGGAAAGAATATCATTTGCACTGTTTTAGCAACAGACATTTTTCTTTTATTCAATGGAGAAGTCATTCATTCCAGGTGATATTCAATATAAATAAAAATGACACTGAACAATGAACGCATAAAGGCAATGTTCAGTTCCCCCTCTCAAAAAAAAAAAAAAAAAAAAGACTAGGTAATGAAATTCTTAAATCAAAACATGAATCTAGATTTTTCAAGTTGATCATAAATTCAGTGAGTATATTTTTTCCTTTTACGAATGTGAATGGCAGCTGGGAAATACCTTTATATCAGGCTGATGGTGTTTCAGATTCAATTACTGTAGGCTCCTAAGTAGGGAAGTAATCTTCAGCAAGTACTAACATTCCTTACAGGTTATAGGGCATTTCCTTCTAAAAATATACTTTTCAGTCTTACACTTCTTAAAAAATTTTTTTTTTTTTAGACAGAGTCTCACTTTGTTTCCTTTGGTATAGTGCCGCGACATCACAGCTCACGGCAACCTCCAACTCTTGGGCTCAAGTGATCCCCTTGACTCCCAAGTAGCTGGAGGTACAGGTGCCGGTCACAATGGCTCGCTCTTGCAGAGCCTGGTCTCAAACCTGTGAGCTCAGGGCAATCCACCTGCCTCAGCCTCCCAGAGTGCGAGGATTATAGGCAGGAGCCCCTGCATCCCGCCATTTAAGTCTTTGTCCTCAGTCTCAGACACTTCAAAGTTCTTTTGACAATTTCTTTGTGCCTTACATCTTCCATGTGCAGTCTAACATTGGTTTGCCATTAACTTAAAAAAACTTAATATTGATTAGTATTTCATTCAATTAATAAATAAATTTGTGAGGAATAACCTGGAATAGTTCTGAAAATCTGAAATTCAGTGACCAGACAGATGTACTCACCTTAGCTAAGAGATAAGCAGCTCATCTATAAAAATAAAAGTAAAGGCCGATATATAAAGATTGTTCTCATGGACATGTGACCGGTGCCGTCGCATAGGATGAGACACCAGATGAAACCTGCTCTTGGCTCAATTCTCTGCTGTCCCCGTCCCTCAGCACTTGAACGAGAGATCCACATTTTCATTTTCTGCTAGGTGCCAAAAGTGTACAGCCAGTCCTGGACAGTACAGTATACAGATGCAGCTGCAAACCCTAGACAGATGAAGTGGAGGGTGTGTATGAAAGCTCTCTTCAGCTGGCCTTTATCTCCTCCAGGAAAGTAGAAAGTAAAAGTCATCCGTCCCCCTGTGCTGCCCTCTGGGTTATTTCCTTAGATCTCATACTCAATTCACTACTTGTCTCTGTGTCTCTTCTGCGATTGGATGAATCAATAATTTTCTAATTGTAATAACTATATTTTAACTTTGTAAATCCTACTTGACTCCTTTTCAAATCTGCCTTTTCTCACAATTTGGTATTTGGGGATTAGTGATTTTAGTTTCTTGTTTCATCATTAATGATGTTATATATATTATTTTCTGGAATGTTTTCCCTTTCATATGTTTTCTCTACTTTTTAAAATTTTTAATACTCTATCCTGATGGCTACGCCTGCTAGTTATCATTGATAATACTAATGACTTTATAAAGTATTTCACAGTGTGGTTATTGTGCAGGTTCTGTTTGGGTGGTGTATATTTTCAGAAAGATCACACATTGCATACGCCAGGTATCCCAGATGACTTTGATTAGCCCACATAGAACTTTTTGGCATCCTTTCTACATGCAATTTGTTTGATGAAATTGTCAAAACACATTGAAATTGTTAGAAGAGCATGTTATTGCCATTAATGGAAAATTGCAAAAGAGAATACACTATCTATGACATCAAGCATATGATTCACTTTTCTTGAAAGTAGTACCATTGTGCAGTGCAAAACTGGCACAAAATTTTTTGAAAGTACAGGTTTTACCTATTTTTAATATGTTTTTTTAAAAAACCAGCTATCAAACTTTTTTTTTTCTTTCTACTTTTCTAAACCATTAGAACTATGAAAATTTGACTTCAAACTCACTTGAAAAGCATGTTCTTTGCTTACATGATCAAAGGACACTTGCTTTTTGGCTCTAATCCCAGTCTAATAGTTCTGTGATGTACTTGTTCAGATGACTGGAGATGACCCTTACCTGCCTTTTCAAGAATTGTGCGATCTTTTGTAGACTTTCAATACATTGCAGGTGTCTCAGTTCTAACATTGTGTCTCATATAGACTTAAAACTTATTTGTAGTCCCCATTGGTATGTAAAACCCAGACCTGATGCCCAGCCAGAGCTACAAGATCAGCTCACTACTTCTATTTCCTTTCTTTTTTCCCCCTGACCTTGAGGATTTTACATTCTTTTTTGTAAACAAAGCAACAGTTCTTATTAGAAAACTAATAGAAAAGTTATATTTTTATTTAGAACTTCACGCTACTCCAAAACATTACTCATTCCTCTCAACAGGTGATTTTACTTTGTACTGAGAGAATAGAAAGCCTGCAAAGAGTGTGTGACCCCACAGCAGTCATGTCTCTACACATTCCTTTTTTATAAGCTGTATGCGTTGTGCTTGAGTTGAAGTGAACAGAATCTACTCTAGTTTAAGGATTAATGTATTTATTAAAATGCCCTACATGGCTTATAAATCATTGAGGAGGATGAAAAAAGGGACTCAAATGTTGACTTCCTATAAGAGAAAGGTGCTAGTGTGCTGGCAATGCTCCACTAGCTTCCTCCATAATGACAAAATCTGTTATGTTGATCAGCTGTTTCATAGCCATTGTTTTCTGGCATTGAAAAATGCCAAAACACACACACTCACACCATTAAATCTGCTGGGTTCAAAACCATGCTGCCTCTTTTACAATATGTGCCACAGATTACAGAATCATGCACATTGCTCCTTCATAAATATTCTCAATTCTGATTCCAAGTCTCATGTGAGTTTATTTGATTATGGAGCTCAAAACATGTAAAAAATGTATTATAGCTATCATGTAACCTATATTTTTGAAAAAGCTTTCCTATCTCTGCAACACAGAAAGAAATACAAAAAGGAAGATAGAATAAACATTGGTTGAATACTTCCTTGATATCTTACCCCCAAATAAATCATTTCGATTTTATTTCTTTTTAGATATTCAAGCATCTTCAATTAATCACACCCAATACTTTCTATCCACAGCAGCTCTTTCTATTCATCAATAGCATAATCAATTTCATACATCTTTAAAAAGGAAGCAAATTCTTCGTAAGAGTTGCATCCTATTTAGCATTCTGCAAATTTGTAGAGTCAAGACTTTTGAAACAGTCAATAGTTCTTTATGCCTTTTTCCAACTACCAGTCCTAATAATACGAATTTCTTTTCACACACATCTACCTGCTAAAGCACTTTTTCCCAATGTTTTCATATTTTCTAAGTCAAATGGACACTTTTCAATGACCACCTTGACCACTGCAGACTTTGACCTCTCCACAAGACTTGAGAATAGTCACCATATCTTTCTAGAAAGTCACCATATCTTTCTATGTCCAGCTGATTTTTTATATCTATCTCTCAGTCTTGTTATCATCTATCTGGGTCCTCTTTCTATGTTGGTCCATTAATCGTAATTTTCCAGAAGAGTGTATATAACTTTTTCTGATCTAAAGACCACATCTAATGTATCCTTCTCTTATTCTTGGTATCAAATACATGATATATGTACATAAATTCCACATATTGAATACTTCCTTGATGCATACCCCCAAAAAAATCATTTCAATTTTATTTCTTTTTACTTACTCAAGCATCTTTAATTAATCGCATCCAACACTTTCTATTCACACCAACTCTTTCTATCCATCAATAGCAGCTCTTTCTAATGCCTCTGTTCTAAACATAGATGTGATATATATATAATTACCTATTGAATATTTCATGTTTCCACTTAGATATTTCAACTCTAGGACATCATATATAAAGCTGAACGATATCACTGATTTTCTAAATCAATCATTTTTCTTGAAACATAGTTTTTAAAAACTTTTCCACTTCCTCTATCTTCACAGTTACCACTTTTCTGCATTCTTTCTTACTCAATCATGATATTCAGCACCTAGCTGCAGTCTCAGTTTCTAATTTAGTTTCCACATTGATATCTAGCTCATCTTTCAAACATAAAACTCTGATCATGATGGTTCCTATATAACTATGTGATGCATGAACTCCACAAATATCTATTAAGTACTTCTATGTTCTAGGAATAACAGAAAATAGGCTACTTCTATGTGCATCAGAGTTTATAATCTAAAATACTTGTTCCAGTGGGCTACCTAGCATCTGACACCAAAATGAATTATTTAACATTTCTTTCCTCTAAATGACAAAATTATTTTCAATGATGACTATAAAGTTAAATTATGCATAATATTGGAGGCATTAGATATACCAAAATAGGGTCTTATAAAATAAACGTCTTAGTGTAAATAGTGTTCAGTAATAAATAAGTGAATTTTAATACAAGTGAATTGTCTGTAAAACAACTTACATAACTACTAAATTCCAATTCTTATTTTCCTCATATGTTCTTTAGTTTTTCAATAATCAATTAGCATTTATAAAATAGGTATGTATTTTAGTTTTAAAGATATTATTTAAATTTATGAATATTTTTGGCGCATGGAGTAAAAATGACACTTACCAAACACATTATCCCCTTTAACTCAAACTCTGTTTCAATGCTTTAACTTTTAATTGCACATACACAATTTCCAAAGGTCAAATAGAATAGTAGAATTTTAAATCATGTAGGTTCTGTTCTTCCTTTCATAGCTCTACTATCACCATTTATTTTGAATATATTCTTTAGACACAAAAATATGTATTCTCCAGAGATATTCTTCAGGGATTAGAGAAAAAAATGTCACAGAAAGGGAAATGGTATGATTGTGGATGGTTGTTAATTGAGTGTTCAATATTATGGGGAGTTCTCAGAGTTAACTTCCACATGGAATGTTTATTAAAGGGTAATTAGCAAATTGGGGTGATTTGGAGCTTACTATTCCAGTTATCTATTGATACATACAAAATACAATCAGTGGCTAAAACAATAGCAATCATTTATGTAGCTTACAAATCTGTAATACAAGTAGGCTCAGGGAAAATAGTCTGTATCTGGTCCAAGTAGAACCAGCTGGGAAGCTAGAAAAACAGTTGGGAGCTGGAATTGGAAGATCGAGCCACTAAACTATCTGATGGTAGAATTTTGATCCTATCTGGGACTTTGGTTGAGAGTGAATCAAAGAACGCATGTCCTGGGAGGAGTTAAGGAGGGGAGGAGTTAAAGAGGGGAGGAGTTAAGGAGGCAGGGAAGACTTTACTGAAGACTATGGCAATTCGAGAGGAGAGACAGTGCAGTTAATTCCCGTGAAACAAAAGGCAGAAGAATTTTAACCATAGAGGTGAGTTAGTGGATAAGTATTGGAGGATGTTAGGGGGTCAGTTGGTTAGTATGATTAAGTCATGTGTATTTTCCAGTTGGTAGTCATCGAAGTTAGACTCTACCCTCTCACAGAGCCTGAGAGATAGGAGCAATATCTTCCTTGGTGATTACAACTCAAAGGCCCTTGAAAAAGACTTCCCAGGGGTATACAACCAGCAAGAGGCTGGGAGAACATTTACATCTCGAAGGGGAAGAAAAATAATTTATAATTGCAAATTTTTTATGGTAAATGGTCAAAAAAGTAGATCAAGGGCCTATAGTTTAAAAAACTGTCTAAAGTATTGTTAAGCTAACACAAGTTTTTTTTTCTTTCTTAAAATGTGTATACATTTTTGGCACCCTCTGTATATGTGGTGTGGTTGTTTATATTTTATACATACACATGCATATACACACACCCACACATATATACACACACATATCTATATCAATATCTACATATATAGATATACATATATATAGAGAGAGATTGATTGCATGTAATTGTAAGATTTGTTATGAGAATAAGCACATGTAATTATAGCCAAAAAGTCCATGATACCTATCTGCAAGTTGGAAAACCAGAAAAGCTGGTGGCATCTTTCAGATTCTGAAGGTCAGGAAACGAGGGAACTGACAGTGAAACTCCCAGTTCAAGGGCAAAGGTCTAAAAACTGAAGGCAGGAAAGGAGAAGCTGGTATAAGTCTGAGTCTGAAAGCCTCAAAAGTGGTAAATCTAATGTATGAAAAAAGGAGAAGACAGATATTTCAGCTCAAGAGAAAGAGAGAATTTGCCCTCCCCCACTTTATGTCCTACATGGGTCCACATCAGACGGAATCGGTCCACCCACACTGCTGCAGGCAGAGCCTCTTCACTCAGCCTACTAGTTCAAACGCTAATATCTTCCAGGAACACCTTCACTGACACAAGCAGAAATAATGTTTGACTAGTAATATAGGCATCCCTTAGCCCAGTCCAGTTGAGACATCAAATTAATTATGACAGTACACATAAATCAATTTGAGTAACCAAAGAAGCAAAACTCAAAGCAAAAAGACATGTGTGCACTAGTGAGGAATAGCTGGAAGGTGACGGGAGGAAGCAAGGGAACCATTCAGAGCACAAGGCGGGTCTATTACTATGCAAGGAGAGAAAGTGGGAAGAATTGGGTAGGCTTCAGACTGTAGCACGTTTCTGACAATATTATTTCTCACAATTAAGCTAATGGGGAAATGCCTGAGCAAAGATGCCTGTGCAAAGAATCCTCCATAGGGCGGAGGTATCTGGACACAAAGCTTCTTTATACCCATATCATGCTCTCAGAGAACAGCCTGGAATGCCCCAGGGATCCAAGGTACACAGCTGGAAGGTTTTAATCAGTTTTATTCTCTTATCTTGAAGAAATGTAAATGTGAAGTAATTCCATGTCTTTTGGGCCCTACAGAAAAATACAACGTACTAATTTCTGGAATGATTATATGATTATTACATCTTATTGTAGACAGGAAATCTGAATGCATCCTTTGATTGCAATTTTATAAAATGGAAAATAAATAAAACAAAAATGTGATATAACACAAACATTAAGACTATTACTGCATCATTCCTAAGATTCTCTTCATTTGAAAGTGAATGATCATTTATTTTTATAAATGATCATTCTCATCATTTAAAAATAATGTGTAAAAATAACAAGGGTTACTGATTATGGGGAAAATAAAATATATCTATAATTAGTGTCTTAAGGTTTTATTAATGCAATTAAATTCTTCACGATCAACTATTGTTATCCTGACTGAAAATCATTGAAATATATCTCCTCCTATAATTTTCAGCTTTTTTATCATTGTTCTGTAAGTTGAGGGAAATTTTATCTTCTATATGGAAGATGCAAAGGTAATATACTGATAAGTTTTACTTTTCTTTCTTGGTTTCTATGGTCTCATATTTTCAGCCTTCCTATTACATATTTTAACACCGATTAAGTAGCTGTTTGCCTCTGAAGATGCTTTAACTTGTGGATGGTCCTCTTCAAATGAGGCAAGAACTGATCACAGCGCTCGGAAGCGGTCTAATCAGCTAGAGATCGCAGTTGGCTTATTTCCTCCTTTTATTTTTGACACAGTATTTTTATTAACACAGAAAATAAATACAAATCTCTTTTAAGAAGGTTATATTGGATCTGTAGTCAACTAAGAATCTCTCTACGATTTGTTTTTTACTGTGAACTATTATGAAATTATACTAATGTGATTGGCTATGGCATTTAATTTTTCATAATGATTAGTTCTTTTGTACATTAGCTTATTATAGTTGCATTTAATTATGATTTTTTGGTTTTCTTTGTATTAATCCCTCTCATTATACTTGTATCAATGGTGAATTACAAGTTAAATTTTTAGTATCTAGTTAGTATTGATGAAAATACTGAATAATGCAATGACAAGGACAAAGCATAGTGGCCCAAATGTGGAATACTTCACACCCCTGGACTCACACAAAACGTTAAATTAGCCTCAATTTTGCAGTTAAGAATTACATGGCTATACATTCATCATTGTACACAATATACATTACCTCATATAGTAAAAAAGATTATGAATACTGCCATGAAATACCTTGTTGTCATTATGTCAGTGAGAGAAATTATTCTTATAAATGGTAATGTTAGAATAACTGATTTTAAAAAATTAATAGATTACTTTTCAAAGAGTTGGTATTTATAGAAAAAATGGTGTCTTCTTCCCTATTTTAAAATTTCATGCTGATAAAAGGGTACAAACAATTAGGTTACATTGTTTGCATTTGCTAGGTAGAGTTCACCTTGTAGTAGAACCCTTCACTCAGGAGGTGTGCCGTGGAACCCTTACATTGTGTGTATTAGGTGGTGGCACAACAACACCCCTCCTTCCTTCCCTTTGTCTCCTCTCTCCTCCCCGTTCCCTGATATTTGGATGTAGTTGTGTTTTTTTTCTTGTGTGGGGGAAAAATGTTAATATAAAACAGAGGGCCCAGATAACACACACACACACAATTTCTGCTATTATTAACATCATATATTTGCGTGATTCTTAGTTACAATTGATAAACTAATATTGTTTCATTATTTATTAACTCAAGTCTGTAGTTTACCTTAAAGTTCACAATTGTGTTGTAACAACACTATGGGTTTCAACAAAGGCATGATGTCATGTACCCAACATTATTCACTTATGGTACCCTTTGTGTGACTTGATAGCTCATTACTTTCTATGGCTGGATAATATTCTGTGGTATGTATATACCGCGGTTTGTTTATCTACTCACCTATTGAAGGACATTTTGGCTGCTTCCAATTTAGGGTGATTATGAAGAAAACTGGTGTAAACATTTGTGTCAAGTTTTTGTGCAGACATAACTTTCCATTTTACTTGGGTAAATACCTACATCCATGATTGCTGACTCACATGGGAAGACTTTAGCTTTATGAGAAACTGTTGAACTCTTTACCAAAGTGGCTGCAATATTTTGTATTCTCACCAGCAGTAAATGAGAATTGCTGTTCTGCATCCTTACCAATATTTGGTATTATAATTTATTTTGTATTTCAGTTATTCTAATAGGTGTATAGTGGTATTTTATTGTACTTTTAACTTGCATTTCCCTTATAACTTATGGTGTTCTGTTTTAATAGTTCTTTGTATGTTTTGGATCCAAATCCTTAATTAGACATATTTCGCAAATATTTTATTACAATCTGTGGCTTTATTTTTTCATTCTCCCAATGATTACCCATTTTTTTTTATTTTCAGAAATGACATTTTACTAATATAGTCTTAGAATTTTTAAATGAAGCAGAAAATAGTGTACGCTTTATTATTTAATAACTCATATTCTTTGCTTTGGACAAATCTGAGCAATATACCTTGAGTTAATCTGAATAGTCACTGGATGTCACTGTTGCTTTACCAAATATGACTGTTTTGATCATAAAGATAGTTATTTAGAATATTTATCTAAATAAGCACTTTATTAAAAGAAGCTAAGCCCTATCTTACTTACCTGTTAGTAATGTTTAGGCCCAACCTACATAGGAATAGCAAAACATTTTTAAAAATTGCCTTTTAATATACATGCTACATGTTTCTTCCTAAGCTTATAGACAAGCTTCAAATACCATTCATTAAGAAAACTGCACAAAACTAATAGTTATTTTAACAATGACTTTTTTCTCAAAATAAATGAGCATGCTTTAGGCTGCATATTTTGAATGGCTAATACTAAAATTTAGTCAGGCACAGTGGCTTCCACTTATAATCCCAGCTACTTGAGAGGCTGAGACAAAAGATTCACTTGAGCCCAGGATTTTGAGGCTTTTGTGAGCTATGTGTGAGTGCACCACTGCCTGCCAGCCTGGGGAACAGAGTGAGACCCTGCCCTACCAGGAAAAAATTTTAAAAATATATTTTACTACCCACAAAACATTTAAAATCATATCTGCCAATAAGATACATATGTATACAAACTCAAATACTAAAAACTTAATACGTTTAACGTAAAATTTGAATGAATTCATCCTACATATATTTTTTTCACTGTACTCTGATATATTTACTGAAAATTTATATTCAAAATTTCTCTCCTTAGGAAAAAATATGTCTAAGTGAAGAAGTTTACCCCTACCACCATGTAACCACAAGATAGTGTAACAATGAAACAAAACTGTATGTATAGATCAGTTTATTTTGCAAAGTGTGTTGTTCTAACACATGTTCTTCCATGCTTCAAACATGTTACACCCAGCACATTACTTTTTGGCCAAATTTAACCTTTTCCTCAGGGAGTTTTATGATGGATTGAGGTTCATTTGTTAGAGCATGTTTAAACATTGCTTATTACTTATCTTTTTATTTTCTTTTAAAAATCCACTGCCCAGGTCAGAAGCAGTCGAATCAATTCAATGTCTATTTGCCCTGGTGGCTATCAACTTCCTGAAGGTGACAAGCACCTGTTTTATTGATTTCTAATGTCCAACAACACTTAGAAGATTACATATTAAATGCGAAAATTTTCTTAGACAGTAGCTAAAATAACATTGCAAAATGTGGCCCTAAAAGTGATGTGTAAGCTTAGTAAATATTACTGTGTTTTATGTGGAGAATAGAGATGAAATTCTAAACTAAAATACATTGTAATTGACCAATAAACTTCTTAACTATTCCCTGAGTTGAATGGAGCTGGAACATATTCTTCTTAGCAAAGTATCTCAAGAATGGAAGAAAAAGTATCCAATGTACTCAGCCCTAATATAGAGCTAATTTATAGCTTTCATATGAAGGCTAAAACCCAATTATAGCACAAGAATACAG
>CAUYRH010130224.1:0-26225 GCA_963574655.1 Perodicticus potto | reverse complement strand
GTATCTCTGTGAGTGGGGTGCAGGCCACATACACTGAAGCTGGCGGGTTCAAGCCTGGCCCCGGTCTTCTAAACATCAATGACAACTGCAACCAAAAAGATGAGAGGCTAATTACAGACACAGCTCCCTTTACCATAGCTTCAAAGAAAATGAAATACTTAGGAATATACCTAACAAAAAAGGTGAAAAACCTCTATAAAAAAAATTATGAAACCCTAAGAAAAGAAACAGCAGAGGATATTAACAAATGGAAGAACATACCATGCTCATGGCTTTGAAGAATCAACATCACTAACATGTCTATACTTCTCAAAGCAATCTACAGACTCAATGTCATCCCTATTAAAATACCAACATCATACTTTCAAGACTTGGAAAAAATAGTTCTTCGTTTTGTATGGAACCAGAAAAAAACCCGTATTGCTAAGGTAGTTCTTAGTAGTAAAAAAAAAGCTGGGGGCATTAGCATACCAGACTTTAGGCTGTACTGCAAGGCCATAGTGGTCAAAACAGCATGGTATTGGCACAAAAATATAGATATAGACATTTGGAATTGAATAGAAAACGAGGAAATGAAACTAACATCTTACATCCACTTAATCTTCGATAAACCAAACAAGAACATACCCTGGGGGAAAGAATCCCTATTTAATAAATGGTGCTGGGAGAATTGTATATCCACATGTAAAAGACTGAAACTGGACCCACACCATTTTCCACTCACATAAATTGATACAAGATGGATAAAAGACCTAAATTTAAGGCATGAAATGATAAAAATCCTCAAGGAAAGCATAGGGAAAACACTGGAAGATATCAGCCTGGGGAAAGACTTCATGAAGAAGACTTCCATGGCATTTGCAACAACAAAAATAAACAAATGGGACTTAATTAAACTGAAAAGCTTCTGTACAGTTAAGGAGACAACAACCAAAGCAAATAGACAACCTGCCCAATGGGAAAGGATATTTGCATATTTTGAATCAGAACAAATCTTGATAACTAGGATCTATAGAGAACTCAAATTAACCCACATGAAAAAAGCCAACAACCCCATATCTCAATGGGCAAGAGAGATGAATAGAACCTTCTCTAAAGAAGACAGATGAATGGCTAACAAACATGAAAAAATGCTTATGGTCCCTAGTTCTAAAGGAAACTATGGACAATGGTACTGCAAACTAATACAACCTTTTTGGAAGGAACTATGGAGAATCCTCAAAGAACTCAAACTAGACCTCCCATTTGATCCTGCAATCCCATTACTGGGCATCTACCCAGAAGGAAAAAAGCCCTTTTACCATAAGGACACTTGCACTAGACTGTTTATTATAGCTCAGTTTATAATCACCAAAATGTGGAAATAGCCTAAATGCCCACCAACCCACCAATGGATTAACAAGCTGTGGTATATGTATACCATGGAAATCTATCCAGCCACTAAAAAAAAATGGAGACTTTACATCCTTTGTATTAACCTGAATGGAAGTGGAACACATTATTCTTAGTAAAGCATCACAATAATGGAGAAAGAAGAATCATATGTACTCAATTCTGATATAAAGACAATTAATGACCTAGTACATGGTGGGGAGTGGGATGGGGAGAGTAGAGAGAGAGTAAGAAGGAGGGAGGGTGTGCGGGGTCATGCAGTGTAACCTGGTTCTTTGTGTCTTCAATGAATCCCCAACAATAAGAAAGAAAGAAAGAAAAACAATACATATTTTCCCCTCAATTTGAAGGACAAAAGTACTCTGAAGCTTAAACGCATTTTGATCCATAGTCTTCATTGCTGGTCCTAATGTTTGATAGTTGTTATTATTGCTCTTAGTTTTTATATAGATCATTTATGGCATTAGTAAGGTACAGAAATCCCTATTTCTTGTTCTATAGGATTTTGATGCTATCTATTGGCTCTTCGCTACATCTTATAGGGAAGCAGTCATAACCCTCACCCTTAGCTTACTCACCATTTCCTACTCTGCACTTCCCTTGCCTCAACGTCATTCCCTAACTTCTCAATGAAAATTTTCCTCAACTTCACAGCTCTTTCATCTGTTCCTGAGAAATACATGAAAGATTCTATGTGGCTTGCCGGACTCTAAGATTTAGACAAAAATGCCATAAAAATGTTTTCTGTGCTTGATTCCCCAAACTGCATAGGAATTCTATTAAAGGTTAAATATCAACACTTCTACCCCCTAACCATCACACACAAGATTTAGGGGAGAGTGAAAGGCACAAGTCTTTTTATCAGAGATGAATATTAGTGACTTACTATATGACTTTTTTCTGAACTTTCAACTTGTTCCCCCAGTTCAGAGCATTTTTATGTCTTTTACTGCTGGAAAGATGCATTCTCAATGATTCTTCACAATGCCTCATCAGGACAGTCCTTCCACAATTCTCTGCTTTTGCTTTTCTAACAAGCCTGCTCTGTGTACAGAAGATTCTTCAAACCCTTTCCTGAAAACCGATTCTTCAAATAAATCCCTGGTTATCTAGCTACCATACTTCAGAAATGTCCAAATCTCAATTCCAACTTGAGCTGGGAAGTAGTTCTATGGAATAGGCTTTATTAGTAAGTGAGTTTTATCAGATGGTAAATCTACATATGTCTTAAAGCAAACCAAGCCAATCACAAATATTTTTGAAATTGAACCCAATCCAATTTGAAAAATCTCCCCAGTTTAGTTCCTGAAATAGAATTGTTTTGAATTTCAATCTCAAGATGTTTGGAGACTAAAATGGTCAAAGACACCCACATTTCTGAATTTTAACCCTAGGTCTCCTGCATATTGGGACATCCAAAAGACTGTTTTGTTCATGCTCTTTCACCTCAGCCCATCGGGACTCTACTGGAGAAAAATGGGCTTTTAGAGATTGACTGAGTAGTAAGCTTTTCTGCCATGTGAAAGGCTGGGTTCCAACGTGATACTAACTCTTGTGTACTAGAGGCTCTTCACACTGTTCGGATTAGTGCTCAAACTCCAGAACTTTGCAAATGTCAGGGTTCTTTTAGTTTTCTCCTTTTTGCTTCATTCTGTTATTGGAAAAGTATTAAAATAGGCCCAGTAGGAGGTGGGGTTATATTTAAATTGATGTCTAACAGTTCTCTTAAAGTTTTAAGAGTCTACTAGAAATAAGAAAGTCATTGTTAACAGATATTTCATAAACATTCTGATGCAGAGAAAGATGAATCTTCAAAATGCCTCAGTTTTATGCTTCAAAATATCAAATGTATTTTATTATTGCTATACAGTATCACACAATACCCATTTTTATAATAAATCCTTGGAATCCTAAGGGCTTTTAAAATAGAAAAGATTCTTACAACCTGGAACCGCTGAGATCAAAATACAGAGAGTGAGCTGGCTACATAAGCTTGCAAAACCTTGTAACCCAGTGGTTCTCAATCTTCCTAATGCCGTGGCCCTTTAATACAGTTCCTGTGGGTCGCACCCCACAGGTTGAGAATCGCTGCTAACCCTTTAACGTTTTGATTGATGAATCTGATACCACTTTGTTGTAAGCTTCAGAGGCCCATCGACTGCTAATCAGGTTTAATAAATATAATTCCACTTGAAAATATTAAGTACCATAAAATTATTGCACTGATGATTTTTAACTAAATGCATTGATAAGAAAGAATCTCTGACAGTTTTCATGAGCAATGATCATTGAACAAAAGTGTTTTCTGGATGCAATATATCAAATCCAATTCTCTTAGAATTCCATTTTGAGAGATTTTCCTATTCATCTATAATACAAGATGAAAAATCAAGTAGGCAATAAGTAAGATTTCTTAAAATGACTTACAAAACTAGACCTTATGAATAAAATTCACAAAGGCCAATTATTTTTTTTAAAATTCAAGTACATTTTAAAAAGCAAGAGGACAAATACATTTTGATTTGCATGCATTTGATAATCAGACAGCATGTGGGCAAAAATGTATTGACCTCTGTGAAAATTCCAAGAATCAGTTAGCTTCCTTAGTGTTTAATGCCACCCAGAGGAATTTTGAAAAGCCCTTGAAATTTTTCACAGTTTATTTAAGAATCAGGTTAATCACTGCACAGAGAACAAGATATCTAAAACTGAATACAGATTTATCATGACATAAAAATATAGCTCCTGAGAGGTATACATGTAATAAATTTGGGGGAGAATAAGAATGGTGGCTTAATATACATTTCCACAATCTAATTTTCACCAAGTTGACATTTAAGTAGCTGGCAGTTGCAGAACCAAGTTCACTGTACTGGGAGGTTTCTATGATGGTTAATTTAATGTATCAACTTGACAGGGTTTGGGGGGCAGGCATTTGATAAAACACTGTGCTGTTATTCTGGGTGTTTCTGTGAAGATGTTTCCCAATATTTAGCATTTTTTAAAATTTTATTTCAGAATATTATAGGACTATGACTGTTTTGTCAATAGGCCCAGAAAAGCAGATTGTCCTATGTAAGGCAGGTGGGCCTCATTCTGAATAGAACAAAAAAGTTGAATCTTCCCTTAGTAAGAGGGAATTCTTCCTGCTTGATTATCTTAAATAATTTATTCTTTCCTGCCTTTGGACTTGAATGGAAACATTGGCTCTTCCTGGGTCTGGAGACTGCTGACCTTTGGATTAACATGACCCCCTTGGCTTTCCTGGGTCTCCAGCTTGCAGACTCAACCTATAGAACGTGAGATTTGCCCACTTCCAACTATATTTATATAGCAGAGTTCTGAAGAACCTTGACTAATATAGCTTCATTGTGAAAATTAACATTTTTATATTTTTAAAGTAGTATTTGGTGTAATTTAGCATTTATTCATATTAACGTTCAGTATGGGAAGCAGCAAAATGGTAGAAAGTAGTTTATAAAGCCAGATTTAAATGAACATTCTTACTCTTCCACTAACAGATGAGTGGTCTTAAGCAGATTATTCTAACACTTCAAATAGTGTGTTTTCTTATTTGTGAGATGGACATACAATTTTTAAAAACTCCCTCTAGGACTGCTGTAGAGCTTAAACTGAGAATGTGTTTACCTATGGTAGGCCTTAGTATATGGCAACCAAACTCACTCTGAGTTTCCACAGACAGAGGAAAAGACAGGACAGCAGCTTGGGTCCTGCCTAAAGCTGCACCTAATCTAATAGTCTGGCATTGGACGCTAAAGAGAAGTGACAGGGAAGACTCATGAATATTAAGTTGGCACTGAAAGTGACGCCTTTCTACATTTGTCACTCTGCCGAGATGCTCAGCAAACTTGAACTGGAAGCTGATTAGATACAGCCAAAGTGTGCTATTATAGACTCAGGTTCTTTTTTGTTAAACGTTCTTTTTCTGGTTGAAAAAATAGAAATATTGAACTAAACAAAAGACAAAGCTTTCCATATATGTTACAGGTGAGGCTCCCACTGTACTTTTCCCCTCTTTCCCTTTTCTACCACTGGCTGTTCTCCTTGGGAAGGGAAGATTAGGGAGAAGACCCTGGAAAATCCCAGGGGTAGGAGGCTGTGTGATGCTGGAGACTTTCCTGGAAATAAGTTTAAAGATCAGAGAGATTCAGAATGAGAATGTGTAAATGTCTGTCTGTGTGTCTATATGTTTGCTATGGTCCATATCTAATGTATTTTTTAATCTAGAATGGTTCATTTTCACACCATTCTTAAATAGGAAAAATTGTTTTGAATAACAATTATGAGATGAAACTAACAATATTATAACCAGAAAAAGAAATGCAGATGATAATTTCTGTTATGGAACTTTGTATATATAATCATGCTGATAAAAACAAAATGAAATAATTTTTCAGTGTAAAAAGAAAAACAGAAACTATTCAGTAGTTTTTATGTGAGATAATAAACTGTTCTTTAGGGAACAGTCTTATGTAAGCTTTATAAATAATTTTCTATTAACTTACTAATGTTGGTGAATATTTAAAAAACCTAACATCTGCAAAAGGTACAAATTAAGCAAGTACTAAGTCACACTAAATGTTATTGTAACATTTTACTTTTTCTTTGGAAAAAAATAACAAGAATGAATACTTTTTGTTTTTTGAGACAGAGTCTCACTTTGTCACTCTGGTAGAGTGCCATGTTGTCACAGATCACAGCAACCACAAACTCTTAGGCTTAAGTGATTCTCTTGTGTCAGCCTCCCAAGTAGCTGGGACTACAGGTGCCCACCACTAGGCCTGGATATTTTTAGAGACGGGGTCTCAAGCCCTGTGAGCTCAGGTGATACACCCACCTTGGCCTCCCAGAGTGCTGGGATTATAGGCATGAGCCACTGCACCCAGCCCAAGAAAGAATACATTTTAATTTAATTTTTATGTATACAGAATGTATATAAATTTTATTTATGTGACTCTAAGTTATTCTTTACATTCACTAAAATATTTTGTGTGAAAATTAAAATTTTCCCTTATCAATTTACATGGCTTCACTCTTTTACACTTTAACATAATATAAACTTGGTCATCAAGATTAGAATGGAAAACTGAAATAACCCATCTTCTCTTTTTTTGTCTTTATAACCAATGGGCAACAATTATTTATCTTGGATCACTGTTTAAACCCAAGAGTAGCAATATCCCAAGGGCTGGAGTTATACACTTATTCTCAAAGCAACCCAACTGATTCTGAACCACTATGCGTTTATTCTCAAAAGAAATGTTAGGAGTTCAGGACACGTACATTCATTTGTGTGATTGAGGATTCTAGTCAACTTCCAAAGAAAATACAATGTTTACTAAAAGTGAGTTATAAATAAGGCTGACTTGATATTTATATATGTCCTAGGTTATGAATATCAGTAATGACTGTAACAATTGTTGAGAACTTAAACCAACGGGATTTTTTTTAGAAAAGAAAAATTTTATCATAGGCATGCTTTAGATATCTCCAACCTCCACTATATGGTGATAATAAAAAGTAGACTGACTGTTTTTTAAAATAATTGTTTACAAATCCTCTACAAATAATTCATAGCCTTCATGGGCATCTTTGGTGGTTGACTGCCACTGCCTCGCCTTTGACAAGCCAGCAATCACAGTGTATATAATGTGCTTTCAAACACTGATGGCATAAACATCAGTGTCTTTGTTTCTGTTTGTTTAAATCTATGTCCTAGTGATGATTAATTAGTATTGGATTTACCTAAATAAAGCATACACAGTCCACCAGGAGATTATGCGGACTTTAATCAGAGCCCAAGCTCCCGAGTTGGGCGCTGCAAGTGCATTAACAGCCTTTATCTCCACTCTGCATCAGAGGGCTGCTCAATTAGCAGAATGGTTTCAGGGACATTCTTTCCCTGGAGAAGGGAGTAATGTTCAAGTTGTGAGCATTACCCAGCAACTCCACCACTGCATGAACTCATTCTCAGAATCCAGCCAGCCCTAATATTTTAGGGCACTAATATTTTCACAGAGTGCCCTCAGCTCACAGACGACTTCTGCCTCTACACCTTGCGTCTAGCCACATGGGCTTCATCAAATTGTATCACCCAAAACAACTCCTGTGCTTGAATATTGTCTTACCTTACATTAGTGAATCTTTCATGCAAGCTGTTCTTCATTATACCTAAAAGGCAGAGTTGACACTTCAGTGAGTTTATTCAACTAAATGCAAGACTGCACTGGGTGTGGTTATTTCTAGCTACTTGTAAGTGAGCTGAATTTGAAAGCCTTGCTTCAAATAGCCAGGATGTGAGCAAGGAACTTTTTCACCTGCCTCTCACTTAAGCAAGTTACTAATGCCTATAAAAGCAGCTTCATAACTAAGAAAGGCCAAATTAGTTAGGTCTGTTAACAACTCTGTGTATGGATATAGGCAGTGATAACTACAAGGAATAGAGAACAGGAATTTTTTTTCCTAAATACCTCTCTTCTTTAAAGAAGTGGAAGGCCAGAGAGAAGAGACCAAGGGCTGGAGTTTCCTAGTAAAATATATGTTGGTCTGATAAAAGTCTGGTGACTCCTTCATCTGTGAATAGCTAATAGAACCTTACCAATGCCACCAATCCACACGAGTATTTCCTGGGATGTACATGAGATAGATAATAAATTCACACAGATATTTCTTGGGAGATAACAACAAGATGTAGGTGGCAATGGCTTATTGTTCCTGATAAGCTCTTGACAGTCATTTTTTTTCAGTCCAAAGAAGAGGGAGAAGTTTCAAGAAACTGAGGTTACTTTCATTAAATTTGGTTTAAATCAAATAAATAACGTATTGATGTACTCCAGCATTTACATTTTGCAAAGCATATTACAATTTATAGAGTATAAAAGTTAAAGTACCAGCCATCACTACTCCCAAGCAACAATGTTCCACAGTCTGCTTCTTGTTAATGGCTGTTTTTATTATTTCGGAACTTCGTCTATTCATTTATGTAAGTACATATGTACATATGCCTATTTTCAAAATAGCAATGGGAGTTTAAATTCGAGAGCTACATGACTTCGTAATTAAAATATGGATGTCTTTATCCACATCATCTTTTTAGATATAATATTTCAGGTTAATATGAGGGTATAAACAACTAGGATATAATATTTGCATCTGTTAGGTGGAGTCCCTCTTATAGTTCTGTCCTGAATCCAAAAGTGTGCTACACACCCTTACTTTATGCCCATTAAATGGGAGCACATCAATCCTCACCCCTCCAACACCCCTCTTTTTCCTTCCCTTTCCCCCTAACATGAATTGTATTGAGTTTTCTCTTAAGTGGGTGTGTATTAGATCATCTATGGCTTCCTATTAATATTGAGTACCTTGCTTATTTGATTTTCCATTCTTGTGATACTTTACTAAGAATGCATTTCAACTCCTTCCAGGTCAATATGAAAAATGTAGTGTCCATCTTTTCATAGCCGAATAGTATTCCATGGTATGATACATTTTTTTATTCCCCAGTATAGTGGTTCCTCAGTTTCTAGCACTCCTGAGAGGTAGAAGGTAGATTTAATTGGCAGCGCCCTCACGGGTATGTCCCTGAGAATGAAATGTGAGCTTGAGAGATGAGACTTGTACTTTCAAGTGCAAGTTTTAAGAGCTGTCTGCCAGCCACCACGCCCTCTCTTCTGTGAGGGCCACAGCACACACATTCTGTTCCAGGTGGTGGTGGCATCATCTACCTGGACCGGTGGTTCTCAAACTTCCTACTGCCACGGTCCTTTAACACAGTGCTTGTGAGTCACAACCCACAGGTTGAGAACCGCTGGCCCAGACTCTGGGTGAAAACAGAGCCCCCCAGCCGATCCGAGACCACCCTGTGTGAGCAAAAAGTCGCCTAATGTTCAAAGCCACTAAGATTTAAGGTTTCTTCATTCCTGCAACATATTTCAGCAATTTGAAACTCATAAAATAGTATTGACAAACATTTTTTTTAAGTTCACTCATTTCCTTAATAATGTAACTGCTATTGCTTCTAATTATTGGCAATACACGAAATTATGTTTATATCCTACATTTTTGCACCCACAGGCAGATATTGGGAAGAGGTGATGTAGACACCTACTTCCAAAACCATCCCCTAAAAGAGCTGTAACAATTTATACTATTATTAAAAAGAGTCATGAGAATACCCCTTGACTCATACTATAGCCGGAGTTAGACGTGAGCTCTCAATCACTTTATTTGTAGGATCCAATGAGCCAAAAGCATCTATCAATGCATATTAATTTGCATTTTCTGATTATTGATTTAACTATATTTTGCATTTCTTAGTTACTTACATCTACTCTGAATTTCATGTTCCTGTTATTTTGCTATTTCTTGTAGATACTTAGGAGATCTAATGTGTTAGACAGCTTTACAATGGGTAGGTTTTAATTGCTGCAAATATTTTTCCCTCGTCTATCTTATGACATCCTCCATTGCACAAAATTTTCATTTTCATACAGAAAAATCTTTTGGTCTTCTTGATAGATCTGGAATCTGGAATTTGTTGCATATAATAACTCTTTCCCCACTCAACAAAACACTATAAAATGAATTCTATTTTACTATAACTTATTTATAAAAAGCCATTATACTTTTTAGATTTATTTTGTTTACTCTTCAATCTAAGTAGAATTAGCTTCAGCAAATGGTGTAAGAAAGTGACCAAAATGAATTTTCTATTCAAATGATTAAGCCATTGTACCCACATAACTTTTTGAATAACCTTTTTCCCCTATTGACTGTGACACAGAAAAGTGACTCCCAATGCTAGGAGCCTTTTGAGGCTCAAGTGGGTCCTTGGCTTCGCACAAGAAAGAATTCAGGAATGAGCTGATAGTACAAAGTGAAAGCAAGATTTATTCAGACAATATAAAACGTCCACTCCCCAGACAGGCAAGGGGCAAGTTCTCCCTGCAGAAGAGAACCAATACCCTTGGGTTCCTGTTGTCTTTCTATTTAAGCAATGGCTCAATTATGGGAGAAACAAGGGACGGCTGACTGGCTATTCATGGCAGGTGTGGTATTTCACCATAGTGGTTCTAACTGGCTAGAACTTGCCCTGCCTCCATTCTGTTTTACTCAGGATAATTTGATACTTTGTTTTGAGATTTCCTGACTCAGAGAATACTGCAGCGGTGCCCAAAGCAGTACCTGCTAGCTCCTTGGCTCAATCGGATATGCCATAGTTATTTCGTGTTTATTCGCCATATATACTTTGCTCTCTCTGGCTTCTATTCTGCTACTTTGCTGTCACCTGATATATTCTTTCTTCCATTATGATGCAGTTTTGATAGCTGAACTTTCATAGAATACTTTAAAGTCTGTCAGACCACATTCTCTCCATTTGTTCATTTTCTTTTTTTTTAATTAAATCTTAGCTGTATACATTAATGCATTTATGGGGTACAATGTGCTGGTTTTATATACAATTTGGAGTGCTTATATCAAACTGGTTAATTGTATTTCCTATTCTCACACATCTTTAATCCAGATAAATGCTAAGAGTCAGATTATCAAGTCTGATACAGGATTTTGGGGGGCAACGACATGTTAGATTGATGCGTGTGGTCAAGCTGATGAGGTGCCCCCTGATCCCATCAAACAGGACCTCAGCTCAACTGCAAGACAGTGAGGACAGCTGTTGTCTCCAGCAACTCGGCCCATGAGGATCTGCTTCCACTGCTTCAGCTCAGGGGGCTGGGGGATCTGACACTCAGACTATCTGAGCCCAGTGAAAGGGTCCTGCAGAGCTCCAGAGCTCTCTGTAGTTCTCTGCCAGGTTGGCCATGCCTTTGCCCAGCCCGCGTCTCTGTTCAGCTTGGTCCTTGGCAATGTTGCTTCCCTTTACCCGTGCTGATCCCTAATGAACATCTTATATCCCCGAACCTGTCTCTGCTCCTGAAAAGGCTGAAGCTGCGCAAATTTGGAAGTCCCCAATAACATTTGCATTACTGGCACACAGTTGCTGATGACTGAATATTGTGCTTGAGAATGGTCCGTCATTAATTCTCAGGAAAACAAGACCCTCAAAGTGTGCCTGTCATCACAGGTGATGCACATAACATACTCAATATAGCCTGTGGACTTCACAGTTTCCTAGAGATCTTAATTATGTTTTCCTGGGATGACGGGAAAGTCTCTCATCTCTTAACTATACGCATTATTATTGTCAGTTTTTTTTGTTTGGAGATGCAAGGAAAAGGCCGGGAACTGAAGTAATTCATACATTAAGAGCTTTGTTTTTATGATATCTTGATTTTTTTTTTCCTTTGGAAGTTTATTTGACTTTCATGGACATTATATATTTTTTGAATATCTATGAGTATTGTGAGAAACAGGAATAGCTCTAAATCACGTCAGGACTGAAGTGTATACAAATTGAGGAAGTGTACTTTATAAGAAAAAATACACAAAATTATGAATTCTGTGAGCCACATGACAATATCCTACTAGCCTAAAGTAAATTTATATCTAATCCGAGTTCTTTTTAGCATGACCCCCCAAATTCCCATAGACATTACAATATCCCCAATACAAGGAAATTAGGATAAGAAGTAAATTAAAATGAAAAATACCCATCACTCTGTAGCTTAAATAGCCTACTTTTACAAATTTTACAGAGTCATATAACTGTATTATTACTTTACTAGAGCCCACCCCAGGATCTTTGTGTGGCTTTCACATGTGTGTAGCCATGAAATTTAAGCTTCATTAGTTTCATATTAAATGCACTGCTGGTGATCTCTCTATCTATAATTTATTAAACACATTTTCTCTTCTTTGCTTACCTATTTCATTCAATTTCCTTTCATTCATATGATTAGTTTTTCATTAAAGGTTCGGTGATTCTTGGCTTTCTCTCCACCTTTATTTCTGAGAAGTCTGTTGCTCAATTCAGGGAGGGATTACAGACATCCTCTTTCAGGAGACTCACAAACTCTTGAACTCCACCTGTCACTTTAGTTTTTAGAGACCACAAATAACATGCTTTCCTTGGGGCCTGGCACATAAACTCTGCCTACATAATCTGGTCCCCACCTCTCTCTCTGATCTCATTTTTTCCCTATTTGTGACCTGGAGAGGTCCTCCATGTATCAAACTCATTATATTTCAGAATGTTTATAATCCCCCAAAGATCTAATACATTTCCCCAGGTCTTTGTATAGCTGACTATTCATCTTTATATCTAACCTTCTTAGATCTAGTGAAAGATGCACTTATACAACAGAAAGAAAGAGTTTGAGGAAGCATCAGAAAATATTAAGGCCAATATTTTGGGGGGGGCCTCACTTTTCCTCACTGCCCACTTTCTTCAGTTTTATGCATTGACTTGGCATCTTACATTTCTTCTAAAATGCTCTGACCAAGTTCCACAGTGGCCTCTTTCACAGAATCCTAATATTAATTTGAAAGAAGTACACACATTTAAATAAAATTGGTACAACTTTTTAAAGTTTCCTTTCACCAATCTTTGAGATTAAGGAGTATTCAACTTGTGGCATGTGTGCTGCTCGTGGGTTATGTAAGGACTTCTTTGCTTATCCGTTTGCAATGATGACAATTATAATCATGAACTTTTCTTTTTTCCTCATCAGCTTTGGTTAGTATTTGTGTATTTAATCTGTGGCTCAAGACAACTCTTCTTGCAGTATGGCCAAGAGAAGAACAAAGTGTGGACAGCACTACTGGGATGGTTTCACCTTGTCCCCACATTTATATCTTTCCCCAGAAAGCTGCTCATGCTCATGTCCAAGTTTACTTGGTACACTACCGCCTCCAGCGTCCTCCACTTTTCCTAAGCTCTACCTTGTTTATTACACTTGGCAACATTTGGGATAGGGATTTATCTCTTTTGCACAACACACAAAATCATTTGAATTTGAGATATTTGATGTATGATGTTGGAATCTGGGAGAAAGCAAGAATTACTGGGCCTTATAGGTAAGATATTGAATTGGCAGGCTTCCATAACCGTTTGGAACGGACAATGTAGTTGGAAGTGTAGGCTATGGGAAAGAAGTTTTTAGAGTAGGAAAAATATTTCAGTGCTAGTCTCAGAAAATGTGGAGGATCCTCAGGCAAGGGATTGTTTTCAGAGAGTCAAAATCAGGGATATTTCATGTTTCTCCAACGTGGTCTCAGGGGTCTGCATCACTTTCTTCAGCGTCATTGCATTGTAAAAGGAAAAGTGTGTGTTTACAAAGGATCAAATAAGTCCATAAGTGTAATCTCTGACACAGAGGTGTCAGACCCTAAGGGAATGGGGAGGATGTGTGAAGAAAGCCTCTTCCAGCAGAGGAAGTGTGTTATGTTCTACACTCTAAGCAGGTTCTTTTCAGCAATTTGAATACTTCTGAATTTTCCCATACCTGCATATCACTTGAACACCACACATTATGATCCTTAAGCTGTGAATAAATCAGGTTAAGTTGGTGGTACCCACTCCAACCTCAACAGGAATAATTATATCCACTTACAAACTATAAGAGGGGTTGGTATCCCCATCACTGATAACTGTGGCTGGTACATAACAGGTGCTCAAGAAATATTTATTCAGTGAATGAAATTAATTGTTTCAAGTGCTAGCTTTATATTTATGGAAAAACACAACTATAAGAATAAAAATAAATATTGATCTTTTTATCTCAGGGTTACCAGTAACACCTTTCAAGGACTTTTGTGAGGAAATATTTCCAAAGAATAGGGTATTAAGGCACAAGTGTCCAATGGGATGAGTCATTTTAACTTAATATCAGGTTATTACTTTTTTTGCTCTCTCTCTTTCTCTCACTTCCATTATAATTATGATGTCATCTAGTATCTTTTCGAAAGAAAAACATACAAATTTTGAATTCGTTCATTCCCTAAAATGAAACACCTAGGAAGCAGTAAAATAATTTTAAGAACCAACTTATTGGTTGGCCCAAGCAAACTCATTTGTACTTCAATGAAGCCATTTAGAAGACTGAATAGAAATGGTCAATGGCAAAGATTTCTGCAAAAATGAAGTCCCCTGCACTGAGCTGTAGTACCCATGAAGTTCATTCTTCTGCAGGGGAAAATACTCCATTTACTATGTTGAGTTTATTATTACCTAATTTATACCTAACCAGTTCCACCCAGGCTATGTAGAATTTCACAGGGATGAAAATATCTTTGAGTCTCTTTGTATGCTGAATAGCAAGCTGATAAACATTAATGTAAATGAATATTTATGTTGCACTGATTTTCTTTCAGATTCAGATAAACCTGATTTGAATTTCTATAATCTGTAACTACAGTCTGTATAAGTTTGGGAAAGTTTTTTTGAACTTCATCTTGTTCATGTACAAACATGACCATCACCACAGAGTTGAGGTAAGAAGTAAGTAAAATATATTAAAAACTTACTTTAGTGTCTGGCACAGAGTAAGCCATAAACCATAGCAATCATTACCATTGCTATTGTCAATGTTACTATTATAATGAATTATAAATTCATAATTAGTGATTGCCTTGGGTATCACTCTATGCATTTTGTGAACTAAAAGTATTCCTGGTTGGTTTTATCATATGCCTTAATTTTTTCCTTTCATCTTCCTAAAGTCCTTACAGATTTCTAATGTATAATATATTTGCTGTATTTGTGCATTAATACAAATTAATTTATTTTTATAAAAAAGTTGAATCAGATAAATCCTTATAGATATAGAACTGCTGGAATTATACTTATAGGTATATATAATAATCTTGGCTTATCCATTATAAATCATCACAACGTCTCACCCAATATTTGTCTTATGTAGTGAGAAAGAGTGGCAGAAGATGCAACCTCAAAGGAATCTATAAAACAAGCGGAATATAAGTTTACAAGTACCCTGAATTAGCCCTGGCATGTCTGGATCGTGTTTGCCTCACAGAGGGAATCTAGTGAATATTTGTTAAATAAATAAACAAATACATAAATAAATAAATTCGGTGAACGTTTTCTAGGCTTTTGATGTGTGGAGCCATTGAACAGGCACTTTGGGGAATGGAAGATTTACAACAAACAAAGAGCGCTCCTCTTTATGGAACTTAGATGATACATTCCCATAGAAGCAACTACTACAAGGCAGGTGGAATTATAATAAAAACTAAAGCACCAAGTTGTGTGTAAAGGTGGGAGTGGTAGAGTGTTTTAGGGGAGAACATCAATTCTGAGTGAGAGGACGTCTTCAGAATTCTAATGCTATTATTAACTATTAAGCTCACTTGACACTAATCTCTAAATAAGATTTAGGATAATTTTAAGACAGGGCCCAATCATAGGAAATTGATTTAACTGAAACCTAAAATCTTCTTCGCACAGTACTCTTTGCCATGAAGTACCTGTCAGTGATTTTGATGAGGAGAGATATGAAAATGTGAATTCTTGTGTTTCTCCCTGGGGATAAAATGCAATTTCCGGGGTGAAATGGCACGGTGTACAATGTGTAGGAAAGCATTGATTGTCTAGTGTAGATTTCTTTTTCTTTCTTTTTTTTTTTTTTAATAGAGACAGAGTCTCACTTTATCACCCTTGGTAGAGTGCCGTGGCGTCACACAGCTCACAGCAACCTCCAACTCCTGGGCTTAGGCGATCCTCTTGTCTCAGCCTCCCGAGTAGCTGGGACTACAGGCTTCCGCCACAGCGCCCGGCTATTTTTCTGTTTTGCAGTTCAGCCGAGGCCGGGTTTGAACCCGCCACCTTTGGTATATGGGGCTGGTGCCCTACTCGCTGAGCTACAGGCGCCGCCCTAGTGTAGATTTTTTAGTGTCACTTCATATTCTAATCTCCTGGGATATTCTGAAAAAGAAAGAAGAAAAGAGAAGAAAGAGGAGGAAGAAAAAAGGAATAGTCCATTTCTGAGTCCAGGCTGATAAAATCAGAAACTCTGAGAGTGGCAGCCAGACACTGGGGCTCAATAAAAATATTCTAGGACAAATGTAATGTATTGCCATTGTTGCAAATGATATTGGTCCAAGGTAACCCTTCTCACACCTTGTTGGAAATAAGAAGCATCTAGATGGTTTGCTAAAATAGACTCATGAGCCTCAGCCCCTAAGACCCATCAGGGATGAAGCCCAAGGTTTTGCATTTCTACCAAGTCCTGAGATGATCCTGTGCTGTCTGTCTTTGAGTAGCAGCACTCTCCAGTATGACTGTCTGAGGCTCCCTAAACAGGCGAGGAAGAGAGCTGCCTCGGATCTGCAGCTGAAAACAAAAGCAGCATCAGCATCTCCCGAGACCTTGCTATCCGAGCCAAGTCTCTAACTCTTCTGAATGCTAACAAGACCCCCAGTCAGAAACATGCATTTGAGAGTTTGAGAATCACTGCTCTAATTCTCGAATTTGCCTGCGCATTGAATTCGGCTAAGAGATTTTTAAAAACTGCTAATGCCTGTGTAACATCCCAGGACATTCCATCTTCTGGACATCAGGGGATTTTAAAAATTGCCTATGTGATTTTTCTGTGCAGCAAAGTTTGAGAATCACAGCTCTAGAAGACATGCTTTGAGGTCCTGTGTTGCCAAATTTTCTTTAAAATTCTCCTCTTCCAATCTCCTGGTCTGTCACATTGTCTGACATTCTGCTAGTAGATAGTCACTCATGTATGTTAAGAAGAATTTTCTCAAAGAGAAATCACCATAGGAGGGTGAACATTGTTTTATCAGTCACTCACATCTTAGTGGCATCATCATTTAATTGGAGTCTGAGATTGCAAAGCTGAAAAAAACAATGAGTTTTAATGAAGGATGGGAAATGTAAGAGACCAGCAATTACAAATATGGGGGCACTTCTTGTCATGAGTCGACATGGATGGAAGAATGTAGTATTGGGGGGGAGGAGGGATTGGTTACATCTTGTTCAACCAACAGGTAGAGCTTTGCAGTACCTGAGGGGTGGGACAGAACAGAATAAATCAGAGTCCTCTTAAGAAATGAACGTGAAAAAAATCAGTGAGGGATTGTGAAATCATGATTAATTGCACTGAGTTTGGATATGGTGGAGAAGATAGATGGCTGATGAATGAGCCGTTAGAGATGATAAGCAAATGCTGCATTGTTTCAGAAGCAGATTCTGTGTAAGCTCACTGAGCTCCAGAATCGTATCTCCTGGATTTCAGAGGCTCAGCGATTGATATCTCAGCAACATTGAAAATACTGACTCATTCCCTATTATAATCAGGTTGATTTTAAAAGCATGACTGAATAAATCAATGTACTTAGTATCCTCCTAATAAATATTTTTGCTGCATACGCAGGTGTAGGACTGCTGGATTTTTTTCCCTTAATGTTCCCTGCATACTGCAAATACACTATGAGCCATTTAACTGGAACTAGGTACATATTAAGAAGACAAAGAGAAAAAAAAGAAAGAAATATCAAGGTTCTCTCCATACAATTGCTGAATTTGGAGCAACCTCACTACATTAAAAATCCCCAACCCTCAGTACTCACCAGCCTCATTCTTCCACAATGCATACAGTCTCACAGCCCACTGCAGAAGTTGAAAACGTGTGCACTTTCCTTTGAGAAAGTTCTTATTCGTTGTCTTTCTTTCTTTTCTTTTCTTTCTTTTTTTTTTTTTTTGGCTGGGGTTGGGTTTGAACCCGCCACCTTTGGCATATGGGGCTGGCGCCCTACTCCTTTGAGCCACAGGCGCCGCCTGTTGCGTTTCTTGAAGAATAAAAACAAGCAATGACAAAGTACTAATTTAAACTATTGCTTTTATTATAATTACACAGGAGCACAAATAAATAAGCACAAAAGTATTGTAAAATATTGTCAATGCACTAAAGAAAACAATTTGTTTTCAAACAACATCTGGTTACTTCAGTAGTATCAAAGTACATTTATAGTTACATGTTACCTAAAAAAATTAAGTACAAAAATTAAGAGACATTGAAACATCGGTGTTTATATTATTATGCATATAGAAATGGCTAATAACACGTGAGTAAAGAAATCTGTTATCTAATGCTTATTTGCACAATTTTTCAGGCACATACCCGACTTTTCTAATGAATTATGAAAAATGCAATATGACATTCAGATTTTTAGATACGGTAAACATGTTATATCGGGATGGATGTTAAATGGTTTTCTTCAAAAACCCTGTCTTTTAAAAACGTAGTGCCATTATTCACTAAAAAACATATCATTTCATATCATTTTCTCATAGCTATTTGTTTCAATTGTTTGAAAAGAGCAAGAAAGTAAACATACAATTGCTAAATACGTAAACACCTTTTTAGTGCAAGAGAACAAGACCTGTGACCTTACTGTGCTTTGTTTGTGACAATCACAGTGCACTTTTCACAATTTGCTACACTATAAATGTTAACTTAAGGAGTTCCAAACAAAAGGAGTGCATACTAAACACCTTCATATCTATTATATACAGTCTGTATACTGTATGCGGGTGTATACACGGGGAAATGTAGATGCTTTTAGGGTGGGCAAACCCCGTTGTATTTGGGAACAGTTGAACACTTCAAAAAGATTTTCACAAGTGTTTCATTGAGATAGATCCAGCAACATTTCTTTAAAAATGCTTCCCCTTAAATATGAAATTTTAAAACATTTAAAGGGAAATGTAACTAGACATTTTTTCTATATTACACACATTTTGCTGCAATGTAATTGGCCCAAATATCAAAAGTTTTTACATCATCCAAACCCCAAGCCACATGTTCAAGTGCAACATGGCAAAATGTGTTATCCTTCTACTGATTACAAAGACGGCAGTATATGTCATACGTGTACATACAGAGGCTTACACGTGAACACATTTCATAATGAGATATTAAATTTAGTATGCTTGAGTATTTTACTTTAACTGTACACTTGATCTGAGAAAAGGAGAATGTTTTATATAAACACATAACAGGTCAAACCCATGACGTTGTACATATTAAAAACAATTGGGTTTGTTTTGAAAATATTGATGATTGCAGAATTAAGCTCCTTGAAGGCAGAGACCACGTCTTTTTCAATGTTTAATGCCCAGTGCTTCAGAAAGTTTTTAAACACTATTACTATATAAGTTGCTCAATAATCAACTGTTCAATAAATAATAGATTAATAACAAATCGTCCACATTACACACTTAGCTATCTATTTTCACATACATGGAAGATACAGTGAGATCATCATGAATACTACCGGTAACATTCTTGTCTTATTTCCATTTAAGTTTGGGACACAAAGAATTGTGAGTATCTATCCTACTCTACTTCTATTCTTTCACAGGAATAAATTCTCTCCCATTTCAAATTACTGAATGCTTAAATCATAGAATCTTTTCCTAATTTCATATGCAAGCATAGTTATCCGACAAGCCCCTTTCTACGTTAGAAAACTGACTCATCTTTAAATGTATGTGCATTCTTAATTAGTTAAACGATAACTCAGTGGTATTGTTTAGTTTTCTTGACTTACTAAACTCAAAAGAATCAAACCAAATTTCACACATATGTAAGACCTGTTACCAAAATGTATAAGGAAAATAATTTTTTCTGTTTTCTAATAAAAGAAAACTTTGTCACTATTTTGCAATATTATCACTACTTTGGAAAGTAAAGTTGTATACGATGTCTCCAGACAATAGCCATTTATGTGGATGTTTACCTTCTTGAAAGCTACACATTTTAATCTCTTAATCATTTTACTTTTTTTTATGCTCCTAATTATTTTATATGAGTGGACATTAACATTCATTAACACCGATTTGTCACTCTTCACTCCAAGCTTGGTTCAGTAGCATGAGCATGGGAGAAATGCTGGCAGTGTGTACGTAAAGCTGAAAGAATTCCGTTATGCCTCAGAAGATGCTAGCTTCGGTGATTGGAAAAAGAAATGTAGAATTTTATTTTTTCCTTCTATCAACGCTAAAGAAATTTGCTTCTGCTCTGCTAAGAAGTGTTTCATGTATAACAGCATCTTGCTGACAGCCAATCAAATTCTGTTTCTATAAAATTTTGCTGTTAAGACACCATTTGTCATAGGTATGAGCTCCCCCCACCTGATAACCATGCCATGCTATGATTTGTTCTTTGGCACTGCTAGAAATATGAGCTTTATCATGGCATAGCGTTCTGGTGGTAGGTTATCTTCTGACCAAATTCACATATCGAGTGGTCCTGATTGATCACTGCCGAGGAGTCAGCTTATTTTTCTCTATATAATCACGAGGTCTTTTTCTCCTCAAGGAGAAATGCTACACAAAGAGGAAATCAATCATAAGAGGACGAATGCCCTGGTGAACAATTGTCTAGGCACAGAATAACAGTTCTTGATTCAAAACTCAGCGAAGCTACTGTTCTAGATCTTCCAGTTGCTTCCCACATAAAGAGATGTTTGGATAAATAAGTGGAAATGGTTGCCTAATTTTAAAACTTCAAACGTGTTGCCTCTTCAGAAAATAATACATCTGCAAAAAGAGTGCATGAAACCTGGCAATAGTATGAGTTTGATAGGACCCAAGGGAATGGCCGAATCCAATACAAATCATTTCAGTGCCTCTCTTTCCTTCTCGACAAGTGGCCAGCATTAAAAAAAGAAATCTTCCGCCTAATTCAGAGCAAGATGGGAAAGACTGATGTCTGAGAAACACACTTGCATCTCCCTACACAAAGGTATTACCTACATACAAATTTTAGGGCAAGAGTAATCATACTGAGTCTGAACATACACGTACCAATTTCATAAAGATGTAAGAATCGATGCCTTGATTCTGATTGATTGGCTTGAGCATATGTGGTCATAATAACTTAAATCAGGTTAACAACTTGGATCCCAAACGCCCCTGATTTCCATTCTGATTTTATCTTAACACATTTTCATCCCTCTTAGATCTGTGCTCCATTTTTTGCTGGGTTTGAAACATAATCTATAGCCGATGCGAAACATGGCAGCAGGATGTACTTAAGCTATTTGAGATCCCTCGGCGATATCTTGCTCTTGTGATTCTGCTTTCTTACCACCTCAATTGTAAGAGCAGAACCTAAGACTTCAATAAGCATTCCATGTATGCCATTTTCCCAGTGAGCACTCACTCACGCAAATACACTTACGCGGAAACACACACACACCCCTGCTCCCACTTACCTGTCCCCTTATTCCTCCAGATTCTGACTGGACATCAAAATAGACATTAATTATAAAACATTAAAAAATTATGTTATAACATTTCAAAGGCTTTTGAAAGAAACTATTACTGCGATAAAGCATTACTAGCTTTTTAGCAATATAGATTACAAAACTTCTCTAACTCCCGTTATATATTTGGCTTTATTGAGCAGCACAAAACTATTGCTGTCAATACCCTTACAAGGAAAACCACTATGACAACAACTTCAAACACACACTTTTCTTCTTTCATAAATATAATACTCGATTGATTGTTAACAAAGAACCACATACTGTCAGTTTCTGGAAGCATAAATAGTAATTTAAATATACAAAATATATGTGATAGTTTCTTTTTTATTCATCCGTGGTAATAACTATATTCAACTAACAAGTTACTCTTAAAAGATATATATGATTCTTTTTAACTTAAATTTCACCACCACGTAAAATTGAATCCACCCCATCCCCTGTCCCCTGCATTTCCTGTTTCTTCCTTGAAATAAAATAAAAATAAAAGTGGTCATAATTCTTTGGTCATAGTGTCATAATTAGTAAGAATGGGTGAGATGATCGTGCACAGAAGATTATGACCCCAAATGTGCTGATAACCAGTTTGAGAAAATGAACAAGAAATACTTTTTTAAATTCATGAACCTAAATTCGAGACAGACTGGCATTTAGCAAACTAAAATATGCAAACTGGTGTAGTTCACTGTTTATTACTCATTTTCTAGGGGAAACAAGCAAACGCTTGAAAAGTTACCTAAAAATAGTGATTGTGGTGGCCTCGATGCCACTGGTCCCACTCTCCTGAAAGTAGTCATGCTCCTCAGCTTTTGATTCCTTATTTCTTCCATTGTCACAGTGAACCCTGGTCTCCTGCAATCAGATCATTGATGCAAGGACACACGTCCCTAAAGTCATCACTGAAAATAATGTTTTGTGCTGGGATGTTCAAATATACCCTAATAACCTTCTTTGGAGTCTGACTAACCATTGCTTAGTACAAACAAGAGAATATTGAAGAGAAATTCTTAGAAAGCCAATGAGGCAAAAATATTGGTGTCAATGTAATTGGATGTCCAGATTAAGCATCTCATTTGCATTCATTTCCTGTCAAATCCTTAAAAACTTAAAAAGTAACAGATGCTTTTAGCAAATAAGATATTCAATTTCTACATTACTAGCACCAGATCATATATTATATGGTTGAACATGATTTATAGCTGCGAGCTCTTGTACAGAAGCCAAATGTGGGCAAGGGAAAGCAAAAAACCTTTTGGAATGCAAAAATTAATAATAAAAGGCATCAAGGGATTACATATAAAAAAGATAACAAACCAGTTAATACCGAAATTATATCATATAGTAAATTCTTGATATTTCTGTGATTTATATACGTATATGTGTGTTATTTCAGGTGTCACTCATAAACTAATAAAATATTTACATTTTAATATCTTCTGGATTCAAAATAATCCGGGATAAATAGGTGTGCCTTCATTGCAAGGACATATACAGACATTTTATCTTGAACTGGCCATAGGTAGGCACAGCTTCCCGTGGCCTTTCATTTCAACAGAGAAGACATGGAACAGTTAGTTATCACAGGACTGAGTCCACCTCCCTCTTCACACTGAGTAATGTGGAGCTCACCATCCTCTACACACTCATATGGCAGTATCCCAGAACACCGTCTGCTGTTTAGAGTAGGGGGGAGGGCTGTACTTCTTTGCACCTGCATTCTTCTTCCAGCTGGGCAGGATCGGCATGCTATCCTGTTTGCAAAGGCCCTTTTCCGTTTTCTGTCTATCCTTTATTTCTTTGCACAAGCAACGCTTTTTCTCAATCATCTCAAGCATTGTATGATCTCCATGAAACCACTGCATGCATGCCACCTAGCAGAAAAGAAAAAGTGAATACAGAAGGAAAAAAAAATGGAATGAAGGCATTTTGTTTGCACTATGCTAGGAGTTGTTTAGAACAATTTCAACTGTTTCTATACATCCTTTTAAAAACTCTTTAAATGAATTGAGAAACATAATAATTCTTACAAAGCAAAAATAAAAGCATGGAAACTATAAACAAACTTTGTTTAGAAATCAGTAGACGTTGTGATATTTATTAATAATTTGGATGTGAATATTTTTCCAATATGCTCTAAAGGTTCATGATATGAGAGTGAACCTTATCTCTGCTATGATTTGCCAATTATCTGCCTATTACTTTTACATTGTCTCTATTGTTTCATAGGCCTCCAAATTTCTAAATTCGTTTATTGGAATTTTTTCCACCAAACTCAAACATGAATATAATATATTTTAAGGACTTTAATGAATATTTTTATTCTTGAAATAATTTTGAAATACATGAGTTCATTTATAAAATGTAGTAGTAGAATTAGTATTTTTAATACTTTTTCCCAACCAAAAAAATATCAGTGTACACTATATGCACGGAGTGTAAAGGCTTAAATGATTTTTCTATAAAAAATTTTTTGCTATAAATTAAGTTCCAGAAATTTAGACAAACAGGTTCATCAGGCCAATTGGATTACCAAGACGAAAAGCAGTATGGACTATATCGGGGATGCCAAAAAAATGTATACACAACATAAGCAACCTTATTGGAAGTAAAAGCCATCATTCCCTAAAAGTATATAAATGTCAGGTAAAAGGGATGCATGTAGCATATCTAGGTACACTTGACTCATAACAGTATCCTAAATTCAACTTCAAAAAGTAATATAGAGATAACATCACTTAAAATGTGTATAAATATTTGGCACTCCCCACTATATCAATACATATACATATAGTAGAACCTCTGTACGTTGACCACCAAAGGGACTGTAACAAACTGGTCAACATAGGGAGATAGTCAACACAAAGAACTAGGCCAACTGTACTTCTATGGACATGTGGTGTTTGTCTAGTTTATGAAAATTAGGTCAACTTAAAGAAGTGGTCAATTTAGGGAGGTCAACTATGGAGGTTCTACTGTGCACGTATATATATGTACATATACACTGACACACACACATATATTTCTGGACAGGTAAGCACTAGACAGGCAAGAAAAGTCCCCAGGTACATGTAATATCCTGTCTACTCTAACTATTCTTTGGAATAAAGCTAGCATGTTAAGTCTGTCACACAAGGGCAGCAACGACTGCTGGCCATGACCCCAGCCAGGATAGTGAAGCTTTCTCTTAATGATTTAAGCAGATCTACTATAACCTTAATAATTAAAATAGCTCACTCAGAGTAACTAAACTTGGTGTTAAAACTTTAGGGTAATAATAAGCAGAGCAAATACTTACAATAATGCTTACTCAATTATCAGATTTCATTCTAAGTACTTTGCATAGTTTAATTCATTTATCCTTCAGAAGTATGTGCAGAAGTAAGTACTATTTATTAGACCATAACAATGAATAAAATGATAGTTAAACAGATTTGGTAACTTAAGTTACAGAGCCAACAAATGGCGGAATCAAGATTTGGATTCAAGAGTGTATTTTCAACATTAACAATGTCTTTAACAACTATATCTACAGCTTCTCAGAGTGTACACAGGGTTGGAAGGAACTGGGAAGATAGATTAGTACAATATTAATGTTTGTAAGGACAAGGAAGCTATGAATTCAAGATGCGATGTATCTTACTCAAAGCCAGGCAGGCAGGTTTTGGTGTGAACAAAGCTAAGTAGAAATCTCATGATTCCCAATCCTTTGGGAAGAGAGCAGGACCCACAGCAAGAAAACAGGGATTTAAATCCTGGTTCAGTAGCTGATCATTCAGCCTCCTGGCTTCTTTTTTGAAAAAGAGAATTGATAATACTTCACTTTCAGAGGTTGGCATGAGATTTGAAGGTCAGCTCATTTTAAAAATGGTAAGGCATTGACCAAGTCTTGTGATTCTAATTGCTGAAAAGCATCTAGTAGTTTTCTGTATCTATAGAAAGTTAGAATTTATCTAGCCCTTCAATTATAACTCTGAGTCTCAAAAAGTTTAAGAAACTAGGTTAAAATTATGTCTGATAAGTGATACAGATCTGTACCAACTCAGGTCTGCTTGAATCCAAAGTTGATATGCTTTCCACTACAGCATATGTATTTCTTTTATCACAAAATTCTTCATATTTTATTAAAACATACCTATAAAATCTCATCCCACCTCCCACAGAAGTTAAAAGAACTCTGGGAACTATTGGTAGTTGGCTGCTCTCTGCTGAGTTCTTCTCTGGAAATTGCCCCTGGCTAAAGAGAGTCGTCTCATTCAAGGTTCATGTTTGTGGGGTGGCAGATTCCAAAGACAGGCCATTGCTTCAATTCAAGACATCTTTGAAGGGCTTTCCCAACATCAGAGGTTTCTCAAGGGGTCAACTGAGACATTGGTTGGGACTTGGATAGAGTTCAACTTCTTGCTCTGTTTATCCTGCTTTATTCTTCCACTCTCATGGGTCCTCATCTAGACAGCACTGCCCAGTAAATACACTTCCTGCATGTACATTTCTATCACAGAGTCTTCTTCCCAGGAAACCTACATTGCATTGTTACCGCTGTATGTTATTTAATGCATATAATATCTTGCATGGAAAATATATTCCACTATCCTTGTGCTTGGACATAAAAATTA